>JAVJIF010029993.1:0-87485 GCA_038442645.1 Agave tequilana
TTAAGGCTTTAATTGAAACACCTGCACTTGATTGGAGTTGGTGAGACCTTTTTATCTTATTCTCTTCTGTTTACATGGTTTCTTTATTGAGGTTTTAAGAATTGGAGGGAACATGGTTTTTTTATGCACTCAACTTATTTGTATGTATGTGTTGTCTTTCACTCGGGCCAAACGACATCTCCAGTCAAGACAAGATGGTTATAGTGGTGGGAGAGGTTTTGGAAGAGGCATGGGTGGAAGGATGACATTTGGGCGTGGATTTGGTAATTCCTCCTTTATTTGCTATTTGTCATTGCAGGTTCCCTGTTTTCTTTCTCTTGATATTCACAATTTTGAAACCTCCTTTTTTCTTGGTATTAACTAATTTTCAGTATGCAATGTTTTTCAAATGTGGTCATGTTATGTGAGCAGTCTATTTCACTTGCTAGTTTAGTGAGTGGGGAGAAGTTTAGACACTTTTGCTTTAAGTAGTTTATAAACTGAAAACATGATGCTTTTCTTTTCTTTTACTTAATTTTTGAGGATAATACAGCCCGAAAGGGCCAGCCGAATTCTTTTCAAGGGTATGAAGTGTACATAGGGACCTACCTTGAGGAAGGTTTAGAGAGAGAAACGGGGTGTGGGGGTGTTGGAGGGGGGAGAGTAGAGTAGGAGGTGAACTCTAACTTGTCAATGTGGGTGAAAACATAAATCTTTAAAATAAATATAAGAGCATGTAACAGCAAAACCATGATGCTTGCAAGGTGTAAAGTTAATTCGCTATCATAAAACTATGCATTGCTTACTGACTATTACTGATATTTAGATTGTAATCTTTATACTAGTTTCATCTTTCCTAGCTCTGTTTCTTTTTTTCTTTTTTCTGTTAATATTTCTTGCCTTTGCTTTTTCCTTTCTCCTTTGTGCCTCTTCCTATTTTATTTCTCGTAGAGCATTTAGATAGGAGTGTCCTAGGGAAACATACGTAGATGGCATGTGTCTCAGCTGTCACATGCAGGTGAGTCTTGATAAGTCGTGTGTAATCGCTTGCTTTTAAAGATAGTTCTAACATATGGCAGATAGCTTTGCTTTTTAACTGATGAATTTGGGTGAAAACGTGAAATTTAAAATAAATATAAGAGCTTGTAAACAACAAAACCATGATGCCTTGCAAGGTGTAACTAAAAGTTACTTTGTTCTCTTCATAAAGTGATAAAACTATGTGCTGCATAATGACGATTACGAAAATTAGATTGTTCTTTATAGTGCTTTCATCTTTCCGAGCTCTTCTTTTTTCTTTCATCTGTTAATATTTCTTGCCTTGCTCTTTCTTTCCTTTCCTTTTTTTCCCCTTCTCTGTGCTTCTTCCTATTAAATTTCTCCTAGAGCATCTAGATATGAGTGTCCTAGGGAAACATATCTATATAGCATGCTTTTCAGCTGTCATATGCAGGTGTTTGGGTCTTGCTAGGCCATGTAACCTGCTTTTAAAGAATAGTTCGGACATATGGCAGATGCTTTGCTTCTTTAGACTGCAACATGCACCAGTTGTTGGATGAAGAACTTAGATTTATGCTTTGTTGTGTTTTTTAGTAACATGTGTGAACAGTTCCACCCTGCTTCATTAATAAGACATAATGAAACAGTTATATTGAGTAGAGTTAATGAAACTGTTTATATTAAAAGGGCAATATATATCTTAAAACAAAATTACAGACTCTTAGAATATTGCAAGACAAATGACTTGGCAAAATGCTCCTGGTCCATAGTTTGTGAGAACAATGAGGTTATTGGTAATCGGTCCACTAGGTAAAATTTTGATAGATGACACAGGATCTTGTTGAAAAGGATTGCATGTCTACATGCATGTTTTCCCAAATAAAGTATAAGGATTTATAGTAATCGTTGTCCAGGAAATTTTGGGTTTGCTCTTTGGTTACATGTTTCTAGTAGATGTGCAATCAATGGGTTAGGTTTTTCTACTTGCCAAGAGCCAGTGCCAACTAGAGAGTGTCGTTTTTTTAAGGAAAGCTCTCTTTCTCCATAATTGAGGTATTTGTGACCTATTTGTTGGTTGATCTCAAGTTGGCAACTGGTTATAAAATTGTCAAATCTTTCTTGGAGCCTTGTGCTCTATAGCTAACCCTTTTTTGATGGGCAATGGTGATGATGTAGCACTTACCATCATTCCTTCCGCTCTCTTTTTGTGCAGAGGATTTACCATTTGGTTAGATATGTAGTTTCCACTTGTGTGCCCATATTTCTCTATTGTTTAGTCTTTTTTTCCCTTTCATTTTTTGACATTTTGCTACTTTGATTTGAAGGTCGAGGTGGTTTTGAGAGGAAGACACCTCCAGTGGGATACATCTGTCGCAGATGCAAGGTTCCTGGTACAATATGCAGTTGGTCATGTGGTTTCCTGTCAGACTAATCTTTTATTGGTAGGCTTTTTGTTTACATGATTGTCCAAATATTCATTTTCAGGGCACTTTATTCAACATTGCCCCACAAATGGTGATCCCAATTATGACATTAGAAAGGCGAAACCACCTACTGGCATTCCAAAATCAATGTTAATGGCTACTCCAGATGGATCTTATACATTGCCAAGTGGTGCTATTGCTGTATTAAAGCCCAATGAGTAAGCTGTTCAGTTACTATGCAGTATGCATGGTGATAAACAACTTATCTTGATTTTCTACTCCCTAAATAGCCTTTCCATTCAACAGAGCTGCATTTGAGAAGGAAATTGAGGGAATACCTTCTACCCGGCCAGCCAGTGATCTTCCACCTGAATTACGATGCCCATTGTGCAAAGAAGTCATGAAAATGCTGTTTTAACTAGCAAATGTTGCTTCAGGAGCTTTTGTGATAATTGTAAGTGATGCTTGACACCTGTTATTTGCATTGTGCATTATTCCACACACTGATTATTGTTTAACTGGACCCAAATTGATTTGAATGGATCTGTGCACTTAGCAGTCAAAATAATCAGTTCAAATTTGTATCACAGTCACTTTATTTTTTTTAGTAAACTTACACTCATTAAAATCTAGACTTCCGGACAGTTCATTCCAATTACTTTAACCACATGGCATTGATGTTCTTGAAATTTTGAAATTTATTTAATGGCTCATTTTTCATCAGGCATCCGAGGCTACATAATTAGAAAATCAGTTTGTGTTTGCGGAGCAACCAATATACTAGCAGACGATCTTCTTCCCAAGGACCCTTCGAGAAACCATTGGTCGCATATTGGAGTCAAGAACCAACAGTGCCGAGAATGTGGGGAGCATGGTACAAGTTCAAGGTATAAGTGCAACACTCATTTTCATTCAGTTAAAAACCTTTTGTTTTATGTGAGTCTCGTAAGCTTGGTGTCTGCTTTTAGATATGGTGTCTGCTCGTCATGTGCCTCCGAACTCCGTCACACCGATCACGACCTTTTCTGCTGCTTCTAAAGATGAACTTAAGCAGACACATATGGATTGTTTTTCTGATGTGAAGGCAAATGATGCAAAAGAAGCTGATGCTGCAAGTGCAGGAAGGAATGTTAATGATATGGTGCATTCTTTGGAAAAAAAGACTACTGTAAGCACTGAACCATTTGAAGCAGCACCTGGATCAATGAGTGCAAAAGAGCCAACATCACAACAGAGTGCTCCAATGCCTGAAAGTTGGCAGGCAAAATTGCTTGGTGGTGAGCAACATACATTATTCTGTGGCTGTTGTTTGATATCTTAGAGCTCTCCATTTCTTAGGCTTATCATCAGGTCATGCCAATCCATAGTATAGAGATTTGACGTGCAGTTTCTGTTCTTTTTTGTTATATCAACGATCATTTATGTGGTTTTCATAACACTTTATCTATTTGTGCAGGAAATAAGAAAATAAGAAAAGAATCGCCTTTCAAATTGTGGTTAGTCTGTCATCTGAGTTCTATTTTGTTTGTTTGTACCTCTCCATCTCAAGGAGCTCATATTAGTTTCTTTGCATGCTTTTTTTCTCAACTGCAGCTACAGATGTGCAATGGACAGGCTTTCAAGATTTTGGAGCTGAAAATTATGCAGGGATGCCTCTAGCACCTTCAGCCTATAATCCTTACTGGGGTGGGGGAATGCCAATGGGGATTGATGGATATATGGCAACTTTTGGTGGTGCCATGCCTTGTATGGGTTATGCCCCAGGTCCTTATGATGTTCCTTTTGGTGGAATATTTCCACCAGATCCATTTGCACAACATGGTTTTATGATGCCAGCTCTGCATCCAAGGTATTATGCTGGATGACGATTAATTTAGAGTCAAGGGATATGATTAAAAGTTTTGTAGATGCACCAGCATTACCAACTTTATCCTCCTGCCATCGGAGCAAATACAGCTTAAGCTACTATCACAGAACATCAGACATGCCAGGATAAAGAATGGCTTTCATCAAAAGGTTTCCATTTCAACATTGGAGACTTAGAATCCAATCTTTAGACCTTTGGACATTTCCAGCAGGGAAAAATAGAAGTGCCAAATCTTTTACTGTCTTTTGACAGTTCTTTCTTCTTGGGCTTAAAGTTTATAACATTTACGTATGCTAATCTTTTTTCAGATGTTTTCCCCCTCCTTTTTCTTTATTCAGTCTTTTTGTTTGCTTTAATTTTACATTCCTTAGCTAACAAATTTATGTATACGGGACCTCGCTGGTTTTAACAGTGTGAGCGTGAATAAAGGGCCCCTATGGAGCAGGGACGAGTTAGTGGCCATGCAATCTGATTTCAGGAAAAAGGCTGATTTTGAGCGGGAGAGGATTTATGAAAGGTATAAGAATATGATCTTTCCTAGTATAGTGTTTTCTCAATCAATGATGACTTTGATGAGTGTTTATGTGGTCCATGTGTAAATGAACTTAACGTGGGTTTAGTCTGCACCTTCTCGGGTCAATCAATTTTTTCTATGCTGCTGTTGGATATCCAGAATCCAATAAGCGTTTCCTAGAGGCAGTGAAATCTCTTGGATCCCTAGGCTGGCAGCTATTTTGATATTTTCTCTATTTACCTGCCTGTCTACATATTGGTATTTAGTGAACTTCGGCACTGTAAATTGATTAGCTAACCTTTGCTGTCATAGTATCTAAGTCTACATGGAAATACAATGGCATTCAAGGGGCTGTTTTAGATTATGTGAACCAAATCCAGAAACGAAGGGAGTTGTTAGGACATCACAGGGATAAAACATTGGTCATAATATCATTGTGACTAACTCATATGTTAGATCATATTTGGCATTAGGGCACAATTTTATGTCACTTGGATTATAGTTCTGATTAAAGATAGAAGAGTGACACAACTTTTCATTTATTTTATCTCTAGTTTATTCTTGAGAATATCTTAGCTGCTTTCCCCCTCCCTTTTCTTTTTGGAGATAATTCACCCTAATAGGGGGAGGGTTAGGCAAGGGCCCATTACCATTGACTTCGTGTGCAGTGTGCACATGTGTATGCATGCATAAAAACTTGGTATTGTGTTGGCTCCATGTCATTCAATTTCTCTCCTCTAATGGAACGTGTGGAGGTTCAATATTCTTGTAGGGTTGCCATTCTTGATTTGTTTTTATGGCCATGTAATATGGTTGGTCCTTCAGCTTGGCATCTCTATCCTACTAGAAGTAAACTCATTAGTTTATTACAAAACTTTCTCACTTGGGTTAGCAAGATGTGGCAAACCTGTTTTATGGCAACCTACACAGCTGTAGTCAATCCCTTTGTTCTTTATTGAACAAGACACGGATGTTCTATTAGCCAACAGACGTGCACTTTTATTTTTGTTTACCCACAGGGAAAAGAAAGCTCAATAAGACCTTGTTATTCAAGTATAATAATATCAGAATGTGTTTATTAAAACATAAAAATTTAAAAATACACAAAATGATGGCCGATTGCCATATTCTGCATGTTGTGGTTAAGAGGGTTGAATGCTTGCATCTTTCGATCTCCTTAAAGTTAAAATCTATTTTGACTCGTTTCAGATCCATGTGCTTATCTGAAGATAAGCGAGTATTTTCTTGTACAAAGGTTAAACCACCATGAGGTGTCTATCATGCTCTTACCTCACTGGACCTGACGCATAGGCAGTGTTTTAAATATTAGATATCGACATTCGGCAATATTATCGGTTGGCAAAATTATATACCAGATACTGAATACCGGGTGATATATCGCGATATTGTACTAAATACCGGATGTCATACCAGATGAGAATATACATGTGATTGCCTACATAAATCATATGAAACTACTTAAAGCAAATTTAAGGTCATAGACTCATAGGAGATGCTTACTTTTTGTAGAAGCTCCTCAAATGCGTTTGTAGAAGCTCCTCAAATGCGTAACGTAGCGATATATCAGATATTTTCATCTCGAATCTCATCTCGGCCGATATATCGGCCACTTGGCGATATATCGGCCTATCGGTTTAAAATGATATCCGGTAAAATTTACATTTTTCCTATCATTTTTTATAAAATACCAGTATCTCGGCTGATATACCAGTATATCGGCCGATATTTAAAACAGTGCCCATAGGCTAGGAAGTTTCACCTTGGAGCTTGTGTTGGTCTCGTATAGATTGCATATAAACGAGAGTGTCTAACAAGTTGGCTCCATCACGTAGTGTTAGCTCAGAGGTCTTTTACCTTAGTTTTGATGATGACTAACTTATGAAGGTTAGTTTACTAATGATCTTGTGTTTATATAGTTTCAGTTATTAATCAAGATCTTAGTAGGTATTTAGCTTCAACAAAGAAGTTTTGGAGCTAACATATGTAGATTAAGTGCTCGCGCGTCATGATCGCATCTAGCACTCAGATGGAGTCAAGCTCCTTTGGATCGAGTCGGCTTGGAGAAGGAGTTCTACAAGAAAACTTCGGTTTATTTAGTTTTAGTTTGTGTTTAGATTTTGTGTAAGATAGACTAGTGTTGATATGCTCAAGTTCACACCACACCACACAAGTTCAATACGTTTGGTTTTCGGTTTAACCGGTTTTGGATTTCAAATATACATATATATGGTTTTCATGAATAGATAAGAATCAAAACAAGTTTACATGGTTTAATGTATATTATATTTCATCTATATACATCTATGCTTCATATATTTAGAAAAACGTATTTTGATGATTCTATTTCATACGTTTAAGAGTTTTGTAAATTAACAAAACTTATTTTGGATTTATTGTAAAAAAACAAATATATCTTTTATATGTGTATTGGATTCTATCCATACACTCTATGCTTCAAAAGAGTTTAAATATCTTGTTTTTGTATTTATACAAGTTTGGGAAAAATCGGATTTCCATTTCAAAATTTGGTTTTCAGAAAATACCGATTTTGTGTTAAAGCTTAATTTCTATATCACAAAAATAGTTCAAATAGTTTGTAATATGTGTTGATTTTTGGTCACACATATTTATTCTTCAAATATTTATAGAACCTATTTTTGTGGAATTTATGAGATTTTATGGGATTTTATAGGTGTTAAAAAGATCAAGTTTCATACCCTATATCCCAGCCTGAGCCTGCTGGCGGTCGACCCGGTCAGTCGACCGATGTGCACAAGAACGTGCACAAGGCCAGCCTATAAGGCTGGTCGACCGGGTGGTTGACCGACTGTAACTACCCAACTCTTGGGTAGCGCCGGTCGACCGACAGGCTGAGTGCCTTAGGCTCGGTCGACCGGGTGGTCGACCGGTAGGCAAGTTTTGCCTTGGACGGTCGACCGGTGGCTCAACGGTCAGAAATATGACTGTTGGCCGGTCGATCGGCCGTCGACCGGAAGGTCAAAGTGACCTTTTCTGGCTGCCAACGACTATATTCTTGAGAGCTATATAAGGGGTTCTCTTGAGCTGTTTTCTACAAGATTTCTTAAGAGCTATTCTCCTATCTTTTCAAGTATTTTACAGCAAGTAAAAGGAGTTTTTGAGCCTTAAAGTTTTATCTTTTATTTATTTTCAAAGTGTTGGAAAATCAAAGAAAAGGGAGTCTTTGGGAATTGGTTTTGATCTTTCTTTACAAATCTATTTGGTGTTTTTCTCAAGTTTTTTCTTTGTTATTCTTTTTTTCAAACACTTTGTTTTTCTCACACTTGAGCTATCATCTCTAATCCTATTTATAAGATCTTGTTTTTGTGAGGAAAATTGTTCGTGGTCTATTGTGATCACCAAGTGTTGTTTGTGATCATCGGATCACCAAGATTGTAATCTTTTCTTTGCTTTGGCTTTGTGCCTATCCTCTTGTGTAGAAGTGATTGTGTTTGAGAGAGTAGTGTACTCCAAGTGTAGAGTTGTAATTCTCAGTGGAGGTCCCTTTGTGGAAGGTCCTATGTGGACATAGTGGACATCCTTTCGTGTGAAGGCGGAGACGTAGAGCAGTGGCTCGAACCTCGAAACATATCTTGTTGTTTGCGTTTGATCCACTATTCGCTCAACTCTATCTCTCTTATTTCTTGCATTACTTTATATTGCACATATTCATATGCTAGATATAGATTGTGTGTGCCCATACTTGTATTGAACCAAGAGAGCTTCATATAGCACCTTAACTCTTAATTTAGAGGAATCTTGAGGAGTAGTTCCAGAGCCCTTCACGGGGAATTCGGGCTCACTCTTGATTACACATAGTGTGTTGCAATTAAGTTGTAAATTCTGCATCATTTGTTCTAGATTAGCTAGTACACCTATTCACCCCCTCTAGGTGTATTTCAATTGGTATCAGAGCATACGCTCCTGATATTTGGTTTAACCACCTAGGAGTGAGATCTTGGATAGCTATGCACACATTATTGGTTACTCATAGATTTCCTTGCCCCTCCCATGTATGATGTTATCAATTTTGATTTGTGGAAGTATAAGATGAGTGCATACCTTAAATCCCTAGGATTGCATGTTTACCTTGCCACTACCAAGAAATCTTATCTTAGTAATGACAAGCATATAGAGGCCAATGCACAAGCCTTAGTGGCACTTAGGCACACACTTAGCAAAGATTATCTATGTATGGTTTCTCATTGTAATTCCGTTTTTACAGTGTAGAACACATTGACCTCTCTTGAGTTACAAACGACAAACAATATGGAGGAGAATCTAGTGGAGAAGAGTCCGACCAAGCTTGCTTCATGGTCCAGGAAATGACTCCCTTGAGGTAATTTCGGATACTCAACTAGATGATAGTGCTAGTTCTTCTCGTGATGATAATATGGATGCACATGCATTAAATGAAGAACTATCTATGTTCTGTGAAAACTTGCTTTCAAAGTACAAAGCTTTGAAAAGCAAAAGTTTTGATTTAAAAGAAAGTAAAAACTTGTTTTCAAAGCTCAACATGGTTTTGCAAGAAAGGGTTGAGATTTCAAGTGAGAGACTCCTTGAAAACTTAACTTGACCTTGCTTTAAAAGAGAACGAAATTTTAAAGAATAAAAATAATTGTGATGATGTTTTGAAGAATAATGAGGTTGTCTTCAAAACTCGATTTTGTTTTAAAGGAGAACAATTCTTTGAAAAATAAAATTGCTTTGATTTCAAAAGAATTGGAATTTGTTTCAAATGAAAATATTTCTTTGAAAAATAATTTGGCTTCTCATTCTTGTCATGATTCCATTGTTATACCCTCTATTGATAAGAATGCATGCTCCACTTCTTCAACAATTGAAAATGATATTTGCATGTTGAACAATATTGTAGATTGTTTAGGCTCCACTTTGAGCCAATGTGCTATGGATCACAAGAAATTGGAATCCATGTTTCGAAAGAAACAAGTTTCACATATTCATGCACAACAATCAAGGCATACACATGCTTCTCACGTTCACACACATGACACCTTGTATGCTAGTGTGTACACTTGTACACATTGTGGACGTAAGGGCCATCTTGCAAAGTTTTGTTATGATAAAATACATAATTCAAATTTTACAAAAAGGTAGTTTGGGTTAGGAAATGTGCTAACCCCCATGGACCTAAAAAGGTATAGGTACCAAAATTCACCCCTATTGTATTTGATGCAGGTGTGGACTCTCACTTGACGTGAGGGTTTTGGTGCCTTGATGGTGGATGTGTTTGAGCTTGATGGACACTACATTGGATGCATCACCTTCAAGGATGTTTGGTGGGAGGACTACCATGGTTTGGAGACCTAGAGATTAGCCCTATTAGTCTTGGTAACTATCTTTAACTCTTTATTTTGTTTACATTCTTTTACATGAATGTTTTTAGCATGTATTGATTTTCATGTTTTTCATGTTTATTATGTTAAATGCAATGTTAATTAGATTTGAGATATACATTCATAGTATTTGAGATACATCCATATTTATATGGACTATTATTTTTTGTGTTCTCACTATAGTTTAGCTATTATGTATATCCTAGCTCTAAAGCACGTGCATTTATCCTAATGATCATGTTTGTTTATGATTTTGCACTTCATGTTTTTGATTACTTGTTTAGATGTAGTTTTCGTTAAAACTTGTGTTTATATTTGTACAACTGGTGAGCCACATTTGATTATTATGTGTTTATACTTTATTACTCACTTGTACCCATTAGATGTACTTGTATAAGCTTGTTTTGATGATTCTTGCATCTTAACATGCATTTCCTATTTTTGTACATGTTTTCATAAAATGTGTTTAGCTTCACGTATATGTCAATTTTGTCCAAAACTTTAGATATACATGTCTATCCTAGAGTCACTTGCTTTTCATGAATATTCTATTATGGACTCATTTATATTTGAGATATGTATGTATACTCTAGTTTAGACAAAACGTATATATGCCTTGAAGTTTGTTTTGTTTCGATGTAAATTGAACTTTTATGATGTTCATATTTGTAAAGGAATTTTATATGAGCTTCATTGCTTATCTCCATGATTATGCTTATTACACTCTACATCATCTTGTTTACTCATGATATTGGATTCGTGATAATCTCTTGTGCTTTATAGAATTTGAAGTGTCAATTATTGTGTGATTTTCATGTTTTCATGGGATACTTATTGTTTTATTTCTTACTTGAAGGATTTCGTACTAGTTCTCAAAATTATCTTTAAAATAAGTTTTTATTCTTCAATTGGTAGAGTTTTTAAATATGTTAAAATATTTTCAAATCATGATTTTTGAAAATCTCTACCATCTAAGGGCGGTTGGATGGCGACCATACCTTGTATACCTTTATTGAATATCTTTTAAACTTGTGCATGAATAGGGTGGTAGTTATGAGATATATACATGATCTTCATGATATTTTATATGTTTGTATACTCATATTTATTTTCTTATATATGTATGCTTCAAATTTCAATTGGTATTTTCATTTTCATATATACATATATATGATTTGATTGTACAAGCTTATGCATTATTTTTATTGGTGTTTCATAAAGGGGGAGAAAAATTCTTATTTTTATCGTTCAAATGGTTTTACTTTTCAATTGGTATCTTACTCTCACTCTTTTTATGATGAAAAATGTTTTGTTTTGGTATATGCTAACTTTTTCAATATTAGTATCAATAATTTAAATTGGTATTATTTTCAAATTGGTATCCTTATTGCAAAATGAATATAGTGTTTACCTAAAAAATTTGGCTTTTACTTTCAATTGATATCATGTCTTTTTATTGGTATCAATTCATAAAAAGATTGTTTTTTTTCAATTGGTTCTTTCAATTGATTATGTTCATTGGTATCAAAAATTGTTTTAAAATATGTTTATTGGATTGTTTGTCTTCACCCCTTCATTGATGAGTGACAAAAAGGAGGACAAGGATGCAGGTTTATATATACATGTTTTACTATGTGTTTATGCATATATATCTTGTTTTATTGGTGTCTTGAGCTTCATTGCATATCTTTATATGTTTACTGATTATGCATATGTTAAGGAGGAGCTTCTATGAAGCATATCCTTAATGGATACATATATATAACCTCATAAGTTTTGTCATCATAAAAAGGGGGAGATTGTTAGCCCAGAGGCATTTCACCTTAGTTTTGATGATACTACTAAACTAACTAAGGTTAGTTTAATAATATTGTGTTTATAAAGTTTCAGTTATTAATCAAGACCTTAGTAGGTATTTAGCTTCAACAAAAGAGTTTTGGAGCTAACATATGTAGATTCAAGAGCTTATGCGTCAAGATCGCATCTAGCACTCGGATGGAGTCAAGCTTCTTTGGATTATGTTTGGATCGAGTCGGCTTGGAGAAGGAGTTCTACAAGAAGACTTCGGTTTGTTTAGTTTTACTTTGTGTTTAGATCTTGTGTAAGATAAACTAGTGTTGATATGCTCAAGTTCACACACACAAGTTCAATACGTTTGGTTTTCGTTTTAACTGGTTTTGGATTTCAAATATACATATATATGGTTTTCATGAATAGATAAGAATCAAAACAAGTTTACATGGTTTAATGTATATTAGATTTCATCTATACATCTGTGCTTCATATATTTAGGAAACTTATTTTGATGATTCTATTTCATGCGTTTAAGAGTTTTGTAAATTAACAAAACTTATTTTGGATTTATTGTCAAAAACATATATATATCTTTTATATATATATTGGATTCTATCCATACACTCTATGCTTCAAAAGAGTTTAAATATCTTGTTTTTGTATTTATACAAGTTTGAGAAAAATCGGATTTCCATTTTAAAGTTTGGTTTTCGGAAATACCGATTTTGTGTTAAGCTTAATTTCTATATCACAAAATAGTTCAAATAGTTTGTAATATGTGTTGATTTTGATCACACATATTTATTCTTCAAATATTTATAAGAACCTATTTTTGTGAAATTTATGAGATTTTATGGATTTTATAGGTGTTAAAAGACCGAGTTTCATACCCTATATCCCACCTGAGCCTGCTGGCGATCGACCGGTCGGTCGATCGATGTGCACAAGAACGTGCACAAGGCCAGCCTATAAGGTCGGTTGACCGAATGTAACTACCCAACTCTCAGGTAGCGTTGGTCGATCGGGCGGTCGACCGACAAGCTGAGTGCCTTAGGCTCGGTCGACCGGTCGACCGCGGTCGACCGGTAGGCAAGTTTTGCCTTGGACGGTCGCCGGTGGCTCAACGGTCAGAAATGACCGTGGCCGGTCGTCGGCCGGTCGACCGAAGTCTGACGGCTGCAACGGCTCGAGAGCCTAAGGTCAAAAAGAGGTGGGACGGCGAAAGAGTTATACAAGGGGTTCTCTGGGCTTAGGTTTTCAAATTCGCAGAGAGTTTAATAAAAGTTTTATCTTTTATTTATATTCAAAGTTTTTGAGAAAATCATTTATATTCAAAGTGTTAAAAATCAAAGAAAGGGATCTTTAGGAAATTGGTTTTGATTTTTCTTTACAAATCTATTTGGTGTTTTTTTCAAGTGTTTTTCTTTGTTATCTCTTTTCCAAACACTTTGTTTTTCTCACACTTGAGCTATCATCTCTAATCCTTTCTATAGGATCTTGTTTTTGTGAGAAAAATTGTTTGTGATCTACTGTGATCACCAAGTGTTTGTGATCATTGGATCACCAAGATTGTAATCTTTTCTTTACTTTGGCTTTATGCCTTATGTAGGTGATTATGTTGAGAGAGGAGTAGTGTACTCCAAGTGTAGAGTTGTAATTCTCAGTGGAGGTCCCTTTGTGGAAGGTCCTGTGTGGACATATTGAAAATTCTTCTGTGTGAAGGTGGGGACGTAGAGCAGTGGCTTGAACCTCAAAACATATCTTATTGTTTTCGTTTGATCTACTATCTCTCAACTCTATCTCTCTTATTTCTTGCATTACTTTATATTGCACATGTTCATTTGCTAGATATAGTTTGTTTGTGCCCACACTTGTGTTGAACCAAGAGAGCTTCATATAGTACCTCAACTCTTAATTTAGAGGAATATCGAGGAGTAGTTTCAGAGCCCTTCACGGGGAATTCGGGCTCACTCTTGGTTACAAAGTGTGTTGCAATTAAGTTTTAAATTCCACATCATTTGTCCTAGATTAGCTAGTACACCTATTCACCCCTCTCTAGGTGTATTTCATGTAGTTCATCTCCCAAAGCATATGGAGAACCCAAAGTGCATATTGCCTGAGTTTGGGCTATGGATTTGGACTTGTGGCCAAGATTCTAAATATCGGATATCGGAATCGTATCGTATAAGGTTTTTTCATATCGGTATTGGGGGAGATATCGGGATACGTGCGCATATCAGGCGTTTATATCAGACACTATATATTATGAAATATTGATACAAAAAGTTAGTTTAATGTCATAGATATCATCTACCTAATAAAATGATGTAATATGCATGCAAAGACAGTAAAAAATAATGTACATTTGCACGCAGTCGTGCAATAAATAAGTTATTTCATATCGGGCGATATATCGGCCGATATTTCAAATATCGGCCGTTTTTTGCTGCAAATGATATGGCAAATGATTTCCCTATATCGTATCGGCAACAGGTAAAAAAAAGATAACGGATGATATCTCGGCCGACTCGGCCGATATTTAAACAGGGCTTGTGGCAAGTACTACAATATGCAGTGCCATATGCTTTGGGAGAATACCATACTATGACCGTATCTTGAAGCAAAGTAGTTCTTGCTAATTGAGTAGGGTTTAAAAGTTAACAATGAAGGACTTGTTTCACCATTGTACAAGTCATTGGTATGTTGGGACTGCGTCTTACATCCGATTGAGCATCCAACTGGATCAGCTGCAGACTGGAAGTTCTTGCTGGACTTGGTCCAATTGGGCTATGATTACTTGATTACATGGGGCTGTCATCAAGTGTTGGGTAGTACTAAGGTATTCTTGTAGCATTATATTATTTCTCATAGAGTAGATGACAGAGACTTTGGAAAAGATGTGAGATGGAAAGAATGAAAGAAGTTGAGGCCAGAGAAATGCATGGTTCTCTCATGTAATCTTTGTATTTTTCTCCTTTCACAGTGGATCTCATGTATTTGCCACAGGAACATGGAGACCACGTAACTCTAGGCGTTCGCCTTCTTATTTGTGATTTTTTCTATCTAGTGTGCTCAAATTCGATCTCACGACATGTCGAGATTGTTAGTGGGAATATCTTTCCCAACAAGTGTTATCAGAGCTGATGGTCATGAATATGAGATCGAGCACTCGAGTTGAGATCGCAGCGGAAAGAAGAAGGAAAGGTTTTTTTTTTTTTTTTTGGCCCAGATGTAATCGTGAGTGTGTGCAGTGCAGCCTAGCATGGCTACGAGAGAGACAATAAGGCATGCAGGTGACTGAAGGCACAATCGATATACAGAAGCGAGCGGTGTGCGAGATGAAGTTTGCAATGTGTGGCAAGCTATGTTGGCGCAGAAAGCAGCGCGCAAGGTGGCCATGCACGGAGGTGTCATTTGAACACAAACACCAAATTGAGTGTAAATGCCAAATGGAGAGGTTTACAACACATTGATGGGTTGTGATGCGATCAGCGGTCAGACTGATCGAAGCATGGATCAGTTAACTGGAGGCGATTTAGGTGATCCAGGAAGTGAACTCTACGTCTTTTCAGTTTTCTGACACACTGGTGGAAGTAGATTGAGCGAATTTCACCGCTTGGAGAAGGTTTGGAGATTAGTGTGGATTCGTCTTTAATCACAGACGAAAGGTGCAGAATCAGGTTGTCTAAAGGTCGGTGACAGGTATTGATTGTATAATTGAGGTATGGTTCCGTATCTCATGGTTAGATGTTTTTTTGTCCCTGACATGGTGTGACTGTGTCTTGTAATCTTCCAGGAGGATCACTGTTGCTTGTAGTTGAGGATTCCAGGTGGATTGGTACTGCCATTGTGCTGGTAGTGAGTGCATTATAGTGAAGAATTCTTGGCCGATGTAGGTCGAGTAAATGTGTCTTTAATCTGTTTAATTGTGGTTGTACAGTAAGATTTGTTTCCAGAGAAAGTTATGATTATTAGACCGAGGTGGAGCATGGTGCAATGATTAACGGTTTGTTTAGTTGGTTAGGCATAATGATCATGAGTTCTCAGGATCAGAAACAATGATTATTGTATGAATTGCTCCTAGGACATGGAGCAAGTTCATGTGCAGTATTTGTTGTTTGTGAAGTGGATAATGAGAACATAATATCTATAAGTTTTCAAGCTCATAGAATACGAGCTAAAGGTGGATATTGTTGGGATTGTGTCTTGCATCTAGTTGAGAATCCAATTGCAATTAGTTAGATCATGGGAGTCCTTGTTTGGCTTGGCCAATTGATAACTTATTGATGTGGGCTACCATTGAGTGTTGGTAGTGTCAGGTTTTCTTTGTCAGGGTTTCTTTGTAGAATTATGTATCTCTCATAGGATTAGATGAAGGCGGCTTGAGAAAAGATGTGAGTGGAAAGATAAGAGGAGAGATGAGGCTAGAGGGATGCTTGTTCTCTATGTAACCGTCAAATGTTTTTCTTTTATTGTGGATCTCATATATTTGCTCCGTGAATGTAAGTTGAGGTTGAACAGCCGCACCACGTAAATCTTGTTTTCCTCTTCTTGTCTCTAATTTGTTCTATCTTGTGTGCTCAGACATTCGATCTCACGCATACATGCAAGATTGTTACTGGTGATCTCTATCCCCAACATGTACTCATACATGACTTGTTTTGTTACCCATTTTTGTCATTCCGGTTTCATGTACCAATTTAATCCACAATCTTTATCTCTGCATCTGATGCGCGCACATATGCACGTCTACACAATAGATCAGTTTGGGTTTCTTTCTCTTGCCCACGTCTTTCCAGTCTTTAAATCTTGTACTAACAAAGTTCATCAAGTGACAATAACTTGGTTGTATTGTTGTTCTGTATAAAACAAAATTTTTATTTATTCGTCTTCTGTTGCCTGCATTATTGTTTTTTTTTTCTAAGAACTTCCGTGAGTCTGGAGTATGTAAATTTCTATAATTAATTACTCATCTCGGTTATCTGGTTTCATTACAGGGAGCATTTAAGGAATAGAAATGGTATTCGCCAGGAGGTCAGCAGCAGCAGAGTTGCTGATGCTTCTTCAACAAAGGCAAAGCCTGTATGTTTCCTTATTATTGCTCAGCCATTATATATTTGCGTACTGCCCGCCCCGCCCCCCCCCCCCCCCCCCCCCCCCCCCCCACACCCCCCCCCCCCCCCCCCCCCCAACCCCAGTTTAGAAAACATCGAGGCAGCAAACCCCCCAACACACTCACACACACCCAAAACAAAAATAATAAAAAAAAAAGAACACACAGAGCGGGTGCTTTTGGAGGAGAACCCGCACCCACAATAAATCTTTTCCCATAACCAACATACACAATGTTGTCCATTTTCATGTGCTGGTGTGCTGAGGGATATTTTAGGTCCATAGTTTTGTTAAAAGCATGAATCAACAGCAAAGCAGCCTTAGCCAAGGCAAGCCAGTTTTTGCTGTCAATAGGCTGGCTGGAGTTTGTTGTTGGAGCCTTATGCATCATGCTAGCTGGTGCTTTTGTGAATCAGAATGGGATGGCTTCGAGTCGGATTGGATGTACCTCTGTTATGTGGACATACAGTTGCTATTGATGCAGCTGGGAACATATCATTGCCATATTCATTGCCAAATAATGATAGCTTTTGCACTGATTTATACCTAGTCATCATAACTATGTTGGCATCGTGTTTGAAACATTGAGAAGTAAGATCATGAGTAGTTGTCATAATTTATCTTTATGTTATGTAGAAAATGGATTGATTAGATAATGGAAGTATCAGTTAATCCATAATGGCAGAGTCAGATGTTATTGAGAGCCACAAAAACTCTCCCTTTATGCCGAAGATGCTCCATTTTGGTTCACTCAGCTTGGCGTTCTCTTTGACAGTCTCCTCAGGATAACCTGAATGGTACAATGATTAGGTTGAGGGAAGCATGTTTCCATCCCCTAATTCTGAAACAATTTATTTTATACTCACATTGTTATGAAGTATATCATATATTAAGCACAAATAACTTATATTCATTGCAAATAACATATTACACCTTAATGATGGCATATGTTAGTACAAGAATCAAGAATGGCAGGGTTTCATTACAAAGAACATATTTTTAGTGGGTATGTATGGGGTGTAATGCTAACAAAATGGCCTTCTGTTGTGGTCTGCAGAGGCTGTTGTCCCAAGCCGAAAAGTTTGACCAACCTGAAAGGGAATCACATCTGGACCGCCACCACAAGTCATCCAGGAACTCCCCACAACCACCTGTGCCACTAGCAAACCGAAGAAGATCCTTGGGATATGATGAAGGGAAAGAGCAAGGCCAAGCAGCCGAAGAGAGAAACTCCGACAACAAAAGAAACAAGGGAAGTGTGTTCTCTCGCATCAACTTCCCAGAGTTTGAGAAAGAGAAGAGGATGCAGCAGCAGGTTTTGTCATCATCCAGTTCCACGGCTAATAATGGAATCATAAAGGATCACCACCACCACCCCCGTCATAATCATCAGGATGTGCCATCCGGGCTGAAGGCCGGGTCAGTTACGTCCAATGGGAACATGAGGAGCAGTTATGTGCACGAGTCAAGCGAGGATGAAGAAGCGGAGTACCATTTTAAGAGGCGGCCATCCAGGAGAGAGATGGAAATGGAAGAGAAACGCATGTATTCAAGAGAATCCAAGGGGCAGGATCGCGGCCATGAAAGAATTGAGATGAAGAAGCGGAGGTGATGATTTTCTGTTAAGAACAGTTGAGTTTTAGTTTAATCTATAAGCGAATGAATCCGAGCGGTTCACGAGAGTAGAGGAGCATGAATATTCTGTAACTTTTCTATATTTCATTGAATATTCTGTAACAAATGTGGTACTCATCAGTACTCTTTTGCTCACAAAATGAGAAAAAAGAAAAAGAAAAGTTTTGGAATTGGATCGTCTCATGTATCAATGCCCCAACTTCTGGCTACATTAGGATCCATGAGGCTCCTCTGTGGGCAAATTTTGAGTTCCTAATGCATTGCCTATCTCATGAATCACAGTTAATTGGTTATGCATTGTTACTAGTCAGTTTCAGGAATCTCTTTGCTTTTGTTAGAGAATAATTGGTTGTTCGCCAAAATAAATTCATGTAATTATAGTCTGTGAAATAAAATCAGAGCAAGAATAGGCAGAAATGCTATCATTTTTTTTGGACGGAGGAAAAAAAAAGAAAAAAGATTAGGGTTTTTACTCTGATACCATGTTGAGATAAGAAGACGAAGAGAAGATCGTATCTCTTTAATTAGGGAGTGATCGTTTATTTACAGAGAAAAAAAATATGTGTGATAATATTAGAATAATACACAATGTTCAACTTAAAGATACGAAAATAAAAAAACTAAAATTTAAATAAATTTCTATTTCTATTTCTACTCTAATAGTTTCAAAACAGAAAATATAGATAAATCAGACTCATATGGAAGATCCACTGGTTTCTTGACAATTCAAAGACAAACGTAATTATATTTTAAAACCAAAAATGTGAAATTGTGAGAAAAATATGAATACATCTGATCTGGAAACTGTGGTTCAGAGTTCTGAGATCTCCGTTGATAAAATAAAAAGATGCACTATTTATTTAGAACTGTCAGCTTCAGAACCTTCTGCATATAATTTGCATAAACCCCATTCATCGTCCTGCAAAAAGTTTTAAAATAAATAGAAAAATAAATCTGTAACAAAGACAGATAAACAGTTATGATAAAACTAAGAAATATACAAATTTGTTTTTCAGAAGTTAATTACTTGAATTCAAAATTTAAGAAAAAATGAGTAAGATAAGGGGGCTTATGCCTCAGTTTCTCTAAAATAAAACACAATCTCTGAAGCAGTGTTTTAAAAAACCCGTTATAACTCGTTATAAAACATAACGCTGACCAATCGTTATGTAACATGTCAAAAAAACGCAATATTTGATAACTATAGTTATTTTGTCTGTAACTTACGTTACATTATGTTATTAACGTAATGTACCATAACCTACGTTACGATGCAAGTCAACATTTTATAAATAAAAACCCATATTCACCCGGTCTAGAACAAAAAATCCCTCCAAATTCGCTCGCTCGTCCCCTCTGCAACGTCATCGTCGTCTCCTCGTCGGCACTGAGAAGAAGACGAAGAAGAAGAAGAAGAAAGAGAAAGATGTACCACTCTCCGATCGACAGCAAAAGATGACCTACCTCTGGTGGTTCTCCCCGGCGTCTTAAGCGGTGGTTCTCCGTCTCCAAACACAAGTAAGCTCTCTCTCCCCTGATCTCTCTTTTCCCCCAATCCTCCCGGATCTTCTCTCCCCCCGATCTCCCTCTGCCCTCTCCCTCCGATTAGTCCCTCCCCCTTCTCCCAATCTCTCTTAATCTCTCTGTGCTCTTTCCCGAGGGAGAGAGCAGAGAGAGATCAGGAAGAGGAGAGCAAAGAGAGATCGGAGGGAGAGAGAGTGATGGGGGGAGAGAACAGAGAGAGATCGGGGGTAAAATATAGGAGAAAGTAAAGGACACTGGGGTATAATTTACTAGCATATTGTAAATTGAATTATGAAATATAATGAATAGCATGACTAAAAAATTATGAATTATAATTAATTTATGAATTATTGTGGATTGAATTATGAACCTTTGTGAAGATTGAATAACATGGCTAAAAATTATGAATTATACTGAAATATGCGGATCATATTGTTATTTGTATAGATGAAATTATAAATTATAACTTATGAATGTGAAAAATTATTGTGAGACTTGCTAAAATGTGTTATATATTGTTTTGTTTTTTTAGAATTTTTTTAAAAAAATTCTATCTATAAATTTTTTTAATATAGTATATATATTTATTTTTATTAAATAAATATTAAATCGCGTAACTTACGTTATGCGTTACGTTATAACCTATGTTAACATAACAAAAGAAAAACGTTATCATTACGTTATCGTTATTTTAAACATTGCTCTGAAGGTTACTCATAAAATTAAGACAACCCTTATTCTTGAATAACACTAATCAATGTTTGTGGACCATTATCATCACTTCATAAGCTATGACCAGTACAAAGTAATTACAAAAAAAGTATTAATTTTAATGTAAATCATATTTTCTTATAGCCTATATCACAGTAATAGGCTTATAAAAGTTCATAGAATTATGATACTTAATATGATTTAATTTTTTTTATTATCATCATTTCTTTTCTAATTCTCTAAATTTGATATTCTAATGCTGATATTATTTAAGTTGTAGAATTCAATAATCACCCAGGCAATGTATCACATTTAAATAACAATAACAACAATAATAATAAGTAGAAACGAGATATATTAATAAAAGAAGGGGAAAAAGAAACGAAAAGATTAACAGAAATATGAAGCAGTGCTCACATTTACAAGGTCATGTGTGCCAACCTCTGAAATCCTGTACTCAGCTAGCCTCCATTCTGTTGTGATCCCTCCTGTTTCAAAATAACTGAATGGTGCTTTGTGGATGCCTCTCACCATTCTCTCAGGCGTACTCCGGTACTGCTCCACCGCAGTGCACATCCACAACCACGACAGGTTATAGTATCTCCGGTCTCTTCATCGTCTTCTGTGACTTCTAGATATATCGGAGTCAAGAAGTACCAAGCACCCCATCCGCGCTAGGGGGATAACTTTCTGCAATACAAAAAGCATATATCAATGTCAATCACTGTTTTTCAGTAAACTAGTACTAATTGTTCATATAAGTATATATAAATTGCGCAAAGAAATTAACAGGTTGTTATCGAAATCATATTTCGTGTAGGATTCATCTTTTTCTAAATTAATTATGGATAACTACTTTGTTACTGATCTTGATTTGGGTATCACATCATGTGTGTTTCATATGGAAACCTACCAAACATGATTCTTAACGGAATTTCAATGTGCTAGCAACTAATGAACCAAATATATACTAGAAATATTTCCATCTTCTTGGCCTGTAACAAATAATCATTTTCAACACAAATACTTAAACAAAAAAACCAGAACTCAAAAAGAAAAACAAAAAAAGAAAAAATAAAAAAGAAAAGAAAACAGCATGCCCAACCAAAATAAGGGAAATTAACTGGGATAACGAGAATTCATTGAAGCATGTACAATACCTGTGAGCTTCTTGGGATGAAATCCCAGATATCAACCTCATGGATGATGTGGTAGTTGGGAAGAAGATCTCGGTGTTTAAATTTTCTTAGGAGGCAAGCAAACTACTCGCAGTCTTTTTTAGACAAAGCCATGGATTCTAATTCTATGATTCTACGTTTTGCTACAATATGCTATGGGGAATTAAGGCTCTGCCGACTCTCTCTCTCTCTCTCTCTCTCTCTCTCTCTCAAAAGTTGAGAATTATTCACGACTATATAAAAATTTATATCAAAAGAAATATAAATTTATATCTAATAAGAATTCTTCAAATAAGATGGAATCATCGACCAATAGCACCTTGCCACATGTTCACAATGCCAACTAGATAGGAATATCCACGTATTTCAATATTGACAAATAAATTGAATAAATTGTAACTGATATTTTGCATTCAGATTCAAATATAGTTTCTGATACAATGTTTTTGATTAGATGTGACATATTCTAATATTATGTATATTGAACAAGGCTAAAGATTTTGTCTAGGAAAGGGAACAAAATTGAGGAGGATTCAACTCACTTTCGTTTAGTTTCCCTTCACTTTCTTTCAAAGCAAACACAAGTATTAAGGGGCTCATGAATCATTTTAGTGATTTCCTTTTGAATTGCTAATAAAGTTGTAGGCCTTTTCTTGTATATAGATCATCATGCATGCAGATTTTCGTGCAAGTCTCTCGGATCCAATACAAAACTGACATGATCACAGCTAGATGGAATTCTGCACGGTGAGCTCCAAATCACTGCTAACATCTCCTTCATCCCTAACCTTCAAAGAAACCTTGGACCCAACACCAACTTCCAACGGCTTAAACATATAAAACACACAACAAATAGTACCCAAAATTGATCACCTGCAACCCAGTAACCCACTAAAGTTCGTGTCACAGTACCGTAGCTACACGAAGTTGAGATAAGAGTTGAGATGTTTATATTTTAACATGTCTTTGCAGGTTGAGCGATCTTTTCATGGGGCCGAAATTTCACAGTAGCGATATATATATATATTTTAAAATCCGCTTTTTTTTTGACGTAACCAACCAATAGTAGTAGTAGTCCAACTTCCCCTTATCGATGTTATCCTGACCCCACTCCCCTCTACTCAAATCATTCACCAATGTCATCAGAAGAGTCCCATGTAGCTCCCCGCCAACCAACAGTAGTAGTGAACCGGCGTGCCACTGGGACAAAAACTGGGTCGTGGAACCTGAGGGCTATGAGAATGGACACGACCGTGAAGATCGACAGCTTTGTCGCGGGGATTCGAATTTGCTTGTGATGTGCCCGTCCATCGATTTGGCTTGCATGATCGCGAAGGTGTAGTTTGTGGGAGCCTCCTGTGTCACGTCCACGATCCCGACTGAGCTCCTCGATTCGGTGGACCGTCTACAGTCGGCAGAGGTTCGGCTGGCCGGAATCGGTCATGTCGCCATTGGATACGATCGCTGCTTGGTCTAGAAATCTAAGTTGGTCAGTGTGAAGGAGCCTGCCAGCGGTGGAGATATCCAGCTCGTTGTCCACATAAAGGAGGTTTGAATCAGGAGGATCGGCCACTTTCCTCTTTCGGAATGCAGTAACCACAAACTTGAGCCAACCTGGTCAATGGAGTGCCCCAGGCTTGAGCTTAATGTAGAGAGGGTAGCCGAGGACAAATTTGACAACGGACGCGAACATGCCGATGGTAGGGATGCGTCAGCCCCAGCCCACATTGTCCTGACTGTGGACGACTACGGTCAATGCTAACAGAACTGCCAGAAGTTCCATTTTCGCGGTTGAGCTCGAACTGGTCGAACGCCACAACGCAGGTCGATTGCGTTTAGGAGGAGGGAGGCGTAGAGGATCGAGAGCTGCCATGCTGTCTGCTCTCTGGCAAGTCTCTGGGCGAGATATGCCGTGGGCAAAGCGCTGGGAGGACCACTGATAAAGTCAGGCTAATCATTCCCTCGGATGAAGAGTTCGACAAAAATTAGTTCAACCAATTTAACCAATGTCGCGCAAAAAAATATATTAAGAATTTAGACAGTGTGCATGATGCGACCACAGTTTCCCAACATTTATATTAAAAAAAAAAAAAAAAAAATGCAAGGCCTCTTTATATTTGCTCCATTCGGCGCAATATACATTTTGTTCCAATGATGAGACTTATTTTAAAGTGGTAAAAATGTAACAACCGGAGTAGAGTTTTTTAACTCATTAGGGATAGTAGCAGTAGCAGCAAAAGAAGATGAAAGGAGTAGTTGAAGGTTGTTGTCGACAGACTCCTGGTTGTTGTCGACAGTGAATACTTGGATATGCCAAGACAGAAGCAGTTGGTCGTCAAGCTGTCGACAGGCCGAGAGCTATGGCTTATACTGCTAACAGACGTAATTCTGTCTGTCGACATGTGACTACCCCAAGAGTTGGGTCATCTCAATTTGTCAACAGTCCTCATTGGCTGTCTGATTGCTAAAAAAAGAACAACCAATGAGTTAAGAATATACCGTGTAGCTTGTGGCTAACGGGTCGTGTCCACAAGGAGGGATGCGATGGAAGCTTTTCGGTGAATCGTTTAGAAACATGGAGTTGTGTTCGTTTTTTAGGAAAAAGAGAATGGAGAGAAAGAGATGAAGGAAAGAAAAATTGCAATTTTTAGAAAAGATTTTTGGAGAAGATGATATAGAAAACTTGAAAATTGTTTTGTTGTTTGTAGTAATAAAGAAGGTCTGGGCTCACTATCTCACTACTCAATTGTTCTTTCTTCTCTTAAAATGTTAAGTCCCTCAAATGATCAATTGCAAAACTTAGAGTTGTCTTTTAGAAAGCTTTAAGTAAAGCACATAAGATGTTAGAAAAGTTGAGTCTTTTTCTTCAAGAAATCGTAGAATCGAATGTTAAAACATCAAGCGCGAAGAAGCAAGAATGAATTAAAAATGATTCGAGAGATGTTCATGAAAGAGTTGTGAATTCAACTATCTAAGCCCATCCTCATGTGCCTTCAAGAACACTTTCAAAAAAAAGGCTTTTAAGTGAGGCGTTCATATGAGTCATCGGGTCTTTTTTTTTCTTTTAAAAGCAAGGAGAAGAAAAGCAAAAGAGAGTTCGATAGCAAGCCCAGAAAAAACGTTTAGTTATCCATGGAAAACGAAGAAGAAAACAAAGACATAATGCAAACCATACCGTATTGCAAGTGGAGAGAAATTGGCTCGACTTTTGTATTGCTGTCACTTCAATCTTCAAGTACAAGCTCTCAGTCCTCTCTCTCACAAGTTTTGAACTGGACTACAAATTAAAAAGCAAGATTACAACTCTTTTCTAGCTAACAAAGAACCTAAATCCTAAGAAAATAAATGTAAAACTTAATCCTAGTCTTCGCCCTTTTCTCTTTGTTGAAACCAGTATTTATAGGCAAAAAACCTAAAAGAGAAGATCCCAGGAAGATTGGGGGAATCTCTTGGTCTGATGTATTTCCCGTATCTTCTTCTGATTTTCTTGTTTTTGCTTCAAAAGTTGACAAAACAGCCTTTGATTGTGCTTGATTCAGGGAGGATTCTTCTCAACCTTCCTTATATGCCAAGATTTTGCCCTGATTTCTTCATCTTGATTCAGGGAGGATTCTTCTCAATCTTCCTTATATGCTAAGATTTTTCCCTGATTTCTTCATTTCAAATTTATTCTGAATTAATCAGAATTGGGTGGGCTTTTGGGCTTTGTTTTTCTCTTTTCTTTCATTTAGCACTTGGGCCTACATTTAACAAAGAAAAAGAAGACTATTAATAGGATTTATTAGCTAAAAAGTATGGTAAGGTGACAATGTAAATGCAATATATGTGACTAATCACACCCCCACACTTATCTTTTGCTCGCCCTCGAGCAAAACAACTAAACTATGCTAAGGATTATTAGACCACTTTCGCAGGTCACTCGATTGCACTGAGCATGTGCAATAAGCCGTTAAACCTCTAGGTTTCCCCTAGAGGACGAGTTTTGTCTCGTGAGGGTTTTCAGCGGATTACACCCACAAAATCCGAAATGAAAGAGAAAAAGTTAGTATTTTTGAAAAGCATTTTTTTTTTATAAAGGAGAAAATATTTGAAGTATATTTGTGAGAGCTTAAGTAATCTATAAGTTATAGGAATATCAAATCTTTCATTCCTAAACTTAGTCTCTATTCAAAAACATGTCATCAATTAAAGTGAGGAGTCAAATTGTACTTCTCATCTAGTCTATTAATTTACCCTGAGTCGTATGCACATCGTGATTGTGAAGTTTACTAAGGGTTCTTTAACATTAACTCCTATGCCTTATATTTATTTATTTTTGGTGAATTTATTCCTCAATTTCATTAGGCTTTCTAATCTGCCCATGTAACAAGCATTCAGTCGGTGACACCCAAACCGGACAGTTTTAGGGCACCAGGTGAGAAAACACCCCTGAGGACTTAAACACTCGAGCAGATAAGGCCACGAAACCAAAGTTTTTATTTATACGATGTTACCCTTTTAGGCGTGAATACCTATGCTTCATGAGGCATAAATACCCAGCTTAATCAGAAGATTTTTTTTTTTAACTTATCTAATTATCTTTTGCATAAATACTAAGGCTTGCTTAGGCCAAAGCACCTAGCTAATCAATAATTAGACTCGTTTTTTTTTTTTTTTTATATAAGGCATAAGAGTCTCTGTTTTTAAACCCTAAGTGTGTAAGTGTATTTTGAGTGCATATGTCATCAAGGTAAATATCAAGACTAAATTACTTTCCCAAATTTTCTTCCTGACCCTAAAAATCAAACAAGTTATCTTACTTTGACCAAGTGTAAGAAATCCTAATTATGATTCTCCTATTCCTTAAAATTGACTTAAATTCTTACAAAATATATCAAAATATTGTCTACCCTTTTCCATTTTTTTTTTTGTTTGAAAGTCATGTTAGAACCCTCCCCCACACTTATCTTATGCATTGTCCCCAATGTATGAAAGAAATGTATAAGTGCATGAAATAAAATAGAAAGGAGGAAAGTTACCGATACATTGGGTCAAAAAGACCCATTACCGTTTCATCTACTGGCACCGATTCCAAGAAAGGTTTAAGGCGTTGACCATTTACCTTAAAGTCATTTCCATTCTTGGGGTCACTGATCTCAATTGCACCGTGTGGAAACACGATTTTTACAACGAATGGCCCAGTCCATCTCGATTTCAATTTTCCTGGAAAAAGATGAAGCCTAGAATTATAGTGTAAGACTTTCTGTCCGGGGACAGGTCTTTCTTACGATGTTCTTGTCATGGAAAATCTTGACTCTCTCTTTAGTGATCCTAGCATTTTCATAGGCTTCATTTCTCAACTCCTCCAATTCAGAAATTTGTAATTTCCGAAGGTCACCTGCCTTAGTCAAATCAAAATTCAACTGCTTGATTGCCCATAAGGCTCGGTGCTCTAACTCAACGGGCAAGTGACAAGGTTTGCCATAGACTAGCCTATAGGGAGACATTCCTAGGATCGTTTTGAAGGCAGTCCTGCAGGCCCATAGAGCATCTACAAGTTTGATGGACCAATCTTTCCGGTTTTGGTTCACAGTCTTCTCCAATATAAGCTTGACTTGTCTATTTGAAACCTCAACTTGCCCACTGGTTTGAGGATGATAAGGTGTGGACAACTTGTGAGTTATGGCATACTTTCGCATAAGGGCTTCAAAAGATCTATTGCAAAAGTGAGTGCCATTATCACTGATGATAGCACGAGGGGTTCCGAAGCGGGAAAAAATGTTCTCTTTCAAAAACTTTATGACAACTTTGTTATCATTAGTTTTACAAGGAATGGATTCTACCCACTTGGACACGTAGTCCACAGCAACAAATATGTATTGGTTCCCAAATGAATTAGGAAATGGACCCATAAAGTCGATGCCCCAAACATCAAAGAGTTCTATTTCTAGGATTGGGTTAAGGGGCATCATATTTCGGTGTGAGATCTTTCCTACCATTTGGCATCTAGGGCACGTCTTGCAGAATTCATGAGCATCCTTGAACAGAGTGGGCCAATAAACCCACTTTGGAGCACCTTTTCAGCAGTCTTGCGGGGACCAAAGTGTCCACCGCATGCAAGTTCGTGACAAAAGGACAGAACACTCCTAACCTCCTCATCGGGAATGCATCTCCTAATTTTGGTCGGAATAGTACTTGAAAAGATACGGTTCCTCCCAAAAGAAATACCGGACTTGGGATAAGAACCGGTAAACATCATTTTTGGTCCAATGAGACGGAGTTTGGTTTGTAACTAAGTAATTCACTATATCAGCAAACCAAGGTTCCCTAGAGATAGCTAAAAGATGTTCATCAGGAAAATCCTCATTGATGGGTAATTCGTTGCATGGAGAATTGGGAATCCGTGAGAGATGGTCAGCAACGATATTTTCTACACCTTTCTTGTCTCGAATTTCGAGATCAAATTCTTGAAGAAGGAGGATCCAACGAATGAGTCGGGCCTTGGCATCCTTCTTCATCATGAGATACCTACGTGCAGAATGATTGGTGAACATGGTAGTTTTGGACCCTAGTAGGTAGGGACGGAACTTCTCTAAGGCAAACACTACTGCCAAGAATTCCTTCTCGGTCGTAGTGTAGTTCAGTTGAGCGTCATTGAGAGTCCTACTAGAGTAGTAGATCACATGCTGCTTGTTATCAATACGTTGTCCTAGGACAGCGCCTATGGCAAAATCAGAAGCATCGCACATAATCTCAAACGGCTTAGACCAATCCGGTGCAGATATGATTGGTGCAGAAATCAGCTCTCTCTTAAGCTTCTCCCAAGAAGTGATGCAGTCAGCATCGAAAGTGAAGGACACATCCTTAGCTAACAGATTAGTCAAGGGCCTAGCAATTTTGCTAAAATCCTTGATAAATCTTCGGTAGAATCCAGCATGTCCTAAGAAGGATCTAATGTCCTTAACGCATTTGGGCATGGGAAGCTTAGCAATAACTTCGATTTTGGCTCTATCCACTTCTATTCCTTTCTTGGATATTTCATGACCCAAGACAATTCCATGTTTCACCATGAAGTGGCATTTCTCCCAGTTTAGTGTCAAATATTTTTCAGCACAACGTTGGAGGACGAGTTCTAGATGGTGGAGACATTGAGTGAATGAATCTCCGTAGATGGAGAAATCATCCATGAAGATTTCTAAGAAGCGCTCTACCATATCAGAGAAAAGACTCAACATGCAACGTTGAAACGTTGCTGGGGCATTGCATAAGCCGAATGGCATTCGACGATAAGCAAATGTCCCAAATGGACATGTGAACGTAGTCTTCTCTTGGTCCTCAGGAGCGATAGGGATCTGGTTATAGCCCGAGTAACCGTCCAAGAAGCAGTAGTACTCGTGACCCGCCAAACGTTCAAGCATCTGATCAATGAAGGGAAGTGGAAAATGGTCCTTACGAGTTGCAGCATTCAGTTTCCTATAGTCAATGCAAACTCGAATCTTCGTGGGAAGTCGAGTTTGAACCAACTCTTTGTTCTCGTTTTCCACTACGGTAAAACCAGATTTCTTTGGGACCGCGTGGACAGGACTGACCCATTGGCTATCCGAAATGGGATAAATTATCCCATTGTCTAAGAGTTTTATGATTTCAGCATGAACAGCCTCTTGCATAATAGGGTTTAACCTACGCTGCGGGTCTCTCTTGGGTGTGGCGTCTTCATTGAGATGGATGCGGTGTTGAACGATGGTAGGACTTAATCCCTTGATATCAGTCATAGTCCACCCGATGGCTTCCTTATGTTTTCTTAGAATATCTTTCAAATCTTTTTCTTTCCCGTCATTTAAATGAGAGGCAATGATGACGGGAAAGGTCTCTTGTTCGCCTAGATAGGCGTACTTGAGATGCGCAGGAAGGGCTTTCAATTCTAAGGAAGAGGCAGGCTCACTAGAAGGACTATTCAAATCTGTTGGCTCTATTGTAGGTGAAATTGGGTTTGAAGCCCAATTCACGGCAGAATCTACCACCTGATCGAGATTAAAGTCATCAGACTCTAACTCGAAGTCAATCTCCATTTCTGATTCTAATTCTTCCCCGTGTTCACTTGTCAAGTTCTCAATTTGGTTTACTTCAAAAGTTTGGTCCTCGATGTCACGGGGTTATTTTCCTAGATGGAAGACATTGACTTCTCTAGTCATGTCTCCAAAGGTTAATCTCATAGACCCATTCCTGCAATTGATGATGGCATTAGCAGTGGCAAGGAATGGTCGACCTAGGATGACCGGAGTTTGAGCCCTACGATTGGAGTTGGACACAGGTTGTGTCTCCAAAACTATGAAATCGACAGGGTATATGAACTCTCCTACCCGGATCAGGACATCGTTAATTTCCCCTTTTGGAACTTTAACAGAACGGTCAGCCAGTTGGATGGTGACTCGAGTTGGACTAAGGTCACCCAACCCGAGTTGTTGATAAACAGAGAATGGAAGCAAGTTGATACTTGCTCCCAAGTCAAGAAGTGCACGACTAATCTCGGCTTGTCCTATTGTGCAGGCAATGGTAGGGCTACCTGGATCTTTGTACTTGACAGGGATAGGACCCGAAAATAGCTCACTAATATTAGTGGCTAGGAAGACTTTCTTAGGAACATTAGTCTTTCTCTTCTTGGTGCACATGTCCTTAAGAAACTTAGCATAGGAAGGAACTTGTTGGATGGCATCAAGAAGTGGCACATTTATTTTCACTTGATTAAACATCTCTATTATCTTGTCCATGTGCGGGTTTTGCTTGTTGTTTTTTAGCCTATTCGGAAATGGTACTATAGGCTGGTGCACCTGGCTGGCTGACTTGTCTTTTTCAGACTCGTCCGAATGGAAGAAATTGGATTGGATGAGGTGGAAGCTTGATTGTGGTTGTGCTGAATAGGATTGGTGGGTGTTGACACTTGGTTATCAACTTTCTTTCCTGACCTCAATGTATGCACAGCATTACATTGATTGAATGAAGGATCCTCAGCCAAATGAGCTTGTTGGGAATTCTTCGGATTGGTGACTGGCTGACTAGGCAGGGTACCCTTTTGTCTCTCATTCTGTGGGTTGGCTAGTTGGCTCATTTGAAACCTCTAACCTCTGAATGGTTTGCATGAGAGAGTCTTGGTTTTTCATATATCTCTCCATGTTTCTCTCAAAGTCAGTCATTCTTCTTTCCAATTGAGGATTCTGGAAGGAGGATTGTGGAGCTTGGTTAGGAAAGTTCTGTTGATAATTCGAAAAGTTTGGTGGATGGTTGGGAGAATTATTATGGAAATTGGAGAAGTTGGGTTGATGATTGGAAGAATTATTACCATGATGGAAGTGGTTAGCATGATTGGATCGTGAATGGTCATTGTTGTTCTGGCTCCATGAGAAATTAGGGTGATTTCTCCAGCCGGGATTGTACGTTGGAGCGTAAGGATTGTTGTTCGGCTTGAAAAAGCCGCATTCATCGGTTCGTGATAGGATTGCTTAGCCTGAAACACTGGGCATTCCTCGAATACATGGTTCATGGCTTGACAGTAAGTGCAGCCCGGGGGTGAAAATTGGTTCGGGCTGACTTGATTGACTGGACTTGGTTCTTTCGTCTCTAGAGCTTCCAGTCTTCTAGCGAAATTAGCTAACTTAGCCTCATTAGTGATGGACGATTCTATAGAGTGGAGACCTCCTTTGAAGAGATGGAGTTAGGATTCTTAGGGGTCTCACTCGCAGATTCCCATTGGATGGTTTTCTCAGCTAAATTTTCATACAAATCCCATCCCTCATCTTCATCTTTCTGCAAGAAACCCCCTTGGCACATACTTTCTAAGAGGGTTTTGGTGGAATAGTCTAAACCGTCATAGAGAATTTGGCATTGTCGCCATTTCTCTATTCCATGATGTGGACATTGGACAAGGAGGTCCTTAAAGCGTTCAAAGTACCTCCAGAACGGTTCACTAGGCTATTGCTTAAATTGCATGATCGTCTTCCTAATGAGAGCAATTTTATGGATAGGATAGAATTTCTTCAAGAAGACCTTGATGAAACCATCCCAGATGTGATGGAACCGGCTGCTAAGCTATAGAGCCACTTTTTGCTAGGTCCTTAAGTGCAAACGGGATAAATCTCAACCTAATAGCATCGTCTATAAGGTGTGGGATTTTCATCATAAGACATACTTTCTCAAATTCTCTTATGAAGAAGTAGGCATCTTCGGACTCTAGACCATGAAATTTGGGGAGTGTGTTGATGAATTGAGGCTTAGCTCAAAATTGTATTCACCAACCGATGGAAGTGAGATGCATGATGGAAGTGAGGTCCTAATGGGGTAGAACCTATCCTGCAGTGATGTGGATTGAGCCATTACCGGATCTGGTCTTGGTTCAAACTTAGGTGGTGATGTGTGTCTAGTCAACCTAGATGAATTAGGGTCTCTCGACCACACTTGCATACACAATCACAATCACAATCACAACAAGTTCAAACAGCGGTCAACAATAAAAATCAACCAAGCCTAGTCTAAGGTACCCTTGACCTAGACAACTCCTAACTGGTTGATTGTCCACAAGAGGTAGAATGTAGACCTTGACCACAAGCTAATCAGCCAGGTTGGGGCAAGATTGGTGGGAGGTTTTCCGTCAGAAGACGTTCTTAATTAAATAACCACCACTCTTCGGGCTTTCGGCCCTCAATCCCTTTCCTTGACACTGATTTTACAGGAGTCAATTTTCAACACTTTTCCTCTTTAGGATAATCTCCTATTGAGTTCGAGATGTCCCTAAGGCCAACGTCTATCAAATTTTAATTAGGCTTAGGTTGTGCGTGCTTGGAGATGGTTTGTGGGCTAAGGAAGGGTAATGACTTCCCCACCTTATCTTGATTTGGGTTTTGCCCTTAGAATTGATTCGTGCAAGTGTGCAAGATATAGGAAAGTAGCATTCAAAAGCAAAATCACCCAAGAATGTTTCCTAAACTATATGCTATGCATACATACCTTGTCTCCAGCTCTCTTCAACAGTAAAGTAAAAGAATTGAAAAGACTTGTGCCTAGAATGCAGATGTCTAATCAATTTTTTAACTTTCAACGAATCTTTTACTGTTGACTTAAAAACAGGGATGTTGGATAGAAACACTAGCACAAATATGACATATAAAAACTAAAGTTTTTGCGAGCATATGTCCTGCAAAACAAAGTTTTTAGTAGTCCCAAAAAATTTCAGATTTGCAAAGCAATTTTTTGAAATTCTGTTTCCTACTTTCGAGAGTAGGGGCACAGAATTTTCAAGTCTTCTTGGCAAAGCTTGAATGCTAGATCTTGATCTTCGAGTCCCTGAAACAAACACACAAAAGATGTTAAAACAACTACACCGTTCCCTCCCGCGGCGCCAAAAATTGATTGCTAAAAGAAAGAACAACCAATGAGTTAAGAATATACCGTGTAGCTTGTGGCTAACGGGTCGTGTCCACAAGGAGGGATGCGATGGAAGCTTTTCGGTGAATCGTTTAGAAACAAGGAGTTGTGTTCGTTTTTTAGGAAAAAGAGAATGGAGAGAAAGAGATGAAGGAAAGAAAAATTGCAATTTTTAGAAAAGATTTTTGGAGAAGATGATATAGAAAACTTGGAAATTATTTTGTTGTTTGTAGTAATAAGAAGGTATGGGCTCACTATCTCACTACTCAATTGTTCTTTCTTCTCTTAAATGTTAAGTCCCTCAAATGATCAATTGCAAAACTTAGAGTTGTCTTTTAGAAAGCTTTAAGTAAAGCACATAAGATGTTAGAAAAGTTGAGTCTTTTTCTTCAAGAAATCGTAGAATCGAATGTTAAAACATCAAGCGCGAAGAAGCAAGAATGAATTAAAAATGATTCGAGAGATGTTCATGAAAGAGTTGTGAATTCAACTATCTAAGCCCATCCTCATGTGCCTTCAAGAACACTTTCAAAAAGAAAGGCTTTTAAGTGAGGCGTTCATATGAGTCATCGGGTCTTTTTTTTTCTTTTAAAAGCAGGGAGAAGAAAAGCAAAAGAGAGTTCGATAGCAAGCCCAGAAAAAACGTTTAGTTATCCATGGAAAACGAAGAAAAAAACAAAGACATAATGCAAACCATACCGTATTGCAAGTGGAAGAGAAATTGGCTCGACTTTTGTATTGCTGTCACTTCAATCTTCAAGTACAAGCTCTCAGTCCTCTCTCTCACAAGTTTTGAACTGGACTACAATTAAAAAGCAAGATTACAACTCTTATTCTAGCTAACAAAGAACCTAAATCCTAAGAAAATAAATGTAAAACTTAATCCTAGTCTTCGCCCTTTTCTCTTTGTTGAAACCAGTATTTATAGGCAAAAAAACCTAAAAGAGAAGATCCCAGGAAGATTGGGGGAATCTCTTGGTCTGATGTATTCCCGTATCTTCTTCTGATTTTCTTGTTTTTGCTTCAAAAGTTGACAAAACAGCTTTGATTGTGCTTGTTCAGGGAGGATTCTTCTCAACCTTCCTTATATGCCAAGATTTTGCCCTGATTTCTTCATCTTGATTCAGGGAGGATTCTTCTCAATCTTCCTTATATGCTAAGATTTTTCCCTAATTTCTTCATTCAAATTTATTCTGAATTAATCAGAATTGGGTGGGCTTTTGGGCTTTGTTTTTCTCTTTTCTTTCATTTAGCACTTGGGCCTACATTTAACAAAGAAAAAGAAGACTATTAATAGGATTTATTAGCTAAAAAGTATGGTAAGGTGACAATGTAAATGCAATATATGTGACTAATCACTGTCGATAATCTGACAGTTTTCTGATTGAATTATGATTCCTTTCTAATCTTATAAGATTTATTGGCTTTCTTTTCTTCATGGGCTTTCTGTTTATATATTGAGGGGTGTTGTATCTTTATTTGTAACCTGAATTGGTGATGTGAATAAGATCTGTCTCCTTCTGCCCTGAGGACGCAGACAATTGCTGAACCTCGTTAAATCTGTGTTTTCTCGCGTTCTTTCTCATTTGTTTTGTTCTTGCTTATTTGTTATTGTTTTTCGGCATACTCTGGTGTTTGCATTGGACCTCTGACAAATCCCAACAAGTGGTAACAGAGCTTTCCATATTCATTGGGAGTTCATTTGAGTGGAGCAAATCGTTTTGAAAACTTGTTGACGGTTTCTTTGAAGGTAAAGATTCGATCTTTATCTATCTAGATCTGTTTTCACTAATTGTTTCCACATTACTTTATTGGATTTGCTGGAGAAGATGACCGAGAATAGTCAACCCATTGTGAAAACCGTGAATATTCATTAGTCAAAGATTGACGTGGTATAGTTTGACGGCACGAACAACTTTGATATATGGAGATGCAAGGCGATGGATGCGCGGCCGACATCAAACCTCGAAGATGCTCTACTTTTAGAGAAAAAGCCGGAGGAGACTTCTGAGAAGGACTGAAAAAAAAATGAATCGACGGTGTGTGGCATCATAAGATCTTGTTTAACATAAGATATCAAGTGTGTATCATGTAATGATCGAGACTTTAGCGAAGAAGATTTGGGACATACTAGAGGGAAAATATTTGACTAAGACCATAGAGAATCACTTGCACCTGAAGAGGAGGCTTATCGCTTCTAATTGAAAACTAGGTATCTCGAACATATGAATAACTACACGAAGGTTCTTACAGACTTAGCTAATATGGATGATGTGATCAAGGACAAGGCATTGATTCTTTTTAGTGCTCTTCCTGACGATGACTACCAGACCTTCGTTCTCACCCTAATCAACGGTAAATAATCCCTTAGGTATAATAAAGTTTCTTCTACTCTTGTAAATCATAAATTAAGAAGAAAGGAAAAAGAGTCCTCTAATAGTACGTTGGTAGAAGCTTTATCGATAAGAGACAGGAGTTTCAGTCGAAAGTGTTGGCCCAGAGGCCTTCCACTCTAGTTTTGATGATGATTAACTCATGTAGTTATGTTTACTAATAATCTTGTGATGTTTAGTTTCAGATCTTTAATCAGGATATTAGTAGGTGATTAGCTTCAACAAAGGAGTTTCAAAGCTTTCACATGGTGATTTCAGAGCCCGAGCGTCAAAGATCATATATTGCACTCGTTGGAGTCTCGCTCGTGGATCACGGAGTTTTGGACCGAGTCGGCTTGAAGACGGAGTTCATCAAGAAGACTTAGGTATCCTAATTTAGTTTGTGTTTTAGATCCATTTGTAAAGATTAGATAGTTGATATGCTCAAGTTCACAATACACACACGTTTTACGTTTTATGGATATTGGTTTTCATGAATAGTTTAGATCAAAACAAGTTTAAATGGTTTTTATGTATATTAGATGTGTTCGATATACATGCATGCTTAACTTCCTAAACAAACTTATTTTGATATGTCTATTCATGAGTTTTAGGAAAAATCAGATTTCCTATTGAAAAATCCAAGTTTGGAAAAATACAGTTTTTGGTTTTTGTTAAAATTTGTTAGACAAAAAAATAGTCCAAAATGTTTGAAATTTGTGTTGAAATTTTTAACACATGTTTATATATCAATGAAAAATGATAAAACTATTTTTGTAAATTTTTAGAAGTTTTATGGGAATTTTTACAATATTTTTCAACCCTGTTTTCTGACCCAAAAAAGTGACTGACAAGCTCTGGCGGTCGACCGGGCCGGTCGACCGGACCCCAAAGTCGGTCGATCGGGACGGTTGACCGACGTGCACAGACTTATGCACGTTGGCCAGGCACAGGGCTCGGTCGACCGGAGCGGTCGACCGGCCAGAGAGCTTTGCTCTCTGTTTTTGGGCGGTCGACCGAGCGGTCGACCGGGTTTCTCCAACGGTCATATTTTCGACCGATGGCGGTCGACCACCAGCCGCGCTGGCTGTAAAAATAGCCAACGGCTAGTTTTAGGGTTTGGCCTATATAAACCCCATTCCTTTGGGATTTTGGCTAAGTTTTGAACAAGAAAAATTTCTCTATTCTCTGGTTTTTAAAACAAGTTTTCAAGTGTTTAAGAGCTCAAAAGATCCATCTTATTTGTTTTAAAGTGTTTTATTTATTTCAAAGAAATTAGGTTTTTGGAATTAGTTTTGATCTAAAATTTCTATATCTATTTTGGTATTTTCCCAAGAGAATTTCTTTGATCAAAACACTTTGTTTTTCCACACTTGAGTTATATTACTCTATTCTATTCTATAGGATCATTTGTTTTGTGGGAAAAGATATTGTTTGAGGTTGTGGAAACCTCCAAGTTGTAACCTCCTTGATTTGTTGTATCCCTCTTTGGTAGAGGTTGATTTGGAGTGGTGTTTGCTCTCTCTTTGGTAGAGGTTGAGATTGTGTTTGTATCCCTCTTCGGTAGAGGTGGATTGGGTTTGTATTGCCTCGGTGGAGGTAGTGTTGGTTGAGAGAGGAGTTCGTACTCCCGGTGTACAAATCCTCCTCGGTGGAGGTTCCCTCGGTGGGAGTCCTCGGTGGACAAGTTAGTGGATTGGAAATCCTTCTCGGTGAAGGCGGGGACGTAGAGCTAGGGGCTCGAATCTCGAAACACATCTTTGTCTTTGCGTTTGATCCATTGACTCTCAACTCTCTCTCTTTATTATTGTGTTGTGCATTATTCATATCATTCATATCATTCATATTTGCTTGTGTTGTGCCTTGCATCTTTCATATTGTTATATATATCCATTATATGCTTGGCTTGTGTTTGTGTGCCTCACTTGTACTTAACCACGAGAGCTTCATATAGCACTGATCGAGGTAAAACCGCGCATTAAAGGTGTATGTTTTGAAATGAAGATTTAAAGTGTGTGTGCTTTGGCTTTCTCGATACTTCCGTTATAGCATAGAGGCTAAAACGAGTCGAATCCACAAGGATGGGAGGGATAGAAGCTTTACCGGTTGATTCACGTGTTTGTTAAAAGTTCTTCAAAGTTTGAAAGAATGAAAAGAAAAGAAAACAAAGAATGAAAAGAGAAGTATGGTGAAACACAAAGGAGTGAGAAACATAGAAAAGAATATGTTTTGATTTTTGAATATATTTCTAAAACAAAGTGAAAAAGAAAGAAAACTCATGGCTACTAACTACTAATGACTCCACCAACATGCTAACCTCTTAGTGATAGTTGCCTCACATGTATCATTGGCCATCACTAGTCCTTGGTTCAAGAGCTATTCAAAGTATGACCCATATGTAACTCATCACAACCCAACTCAACAAACAAGTGCAAGCTACACTTAAACCATCAAAACTAAAAGTAAGCATGGAGTAAAGTAATGTTAGCTTGTTAGTGGTTAGGAAGTTAGAGTTAGATCCATCATCATGAGCCATCAATAGCTCTTGCAAGAGTAAGGCCAAAACGAGGCTATTAGATTCATGTGGATTATCATAAAAGAAGTTAGCAAGTTGGTGGTTAGTAGTTAGTGCCATGAGAGAAAAGATTAGCTACACATGTAAAAGAGATTAGAGAGAAGAAAATAAAGATAAGGTAAGAGAGCACCTTTCATAGATTGTCACCTTCTATTACAAGCACTCTTGCTTCTCCCTAATACAAGATCTATAAGAAATGGAAAATACAAGGGAGGAAGAAGAACAAGCTAAACTAAACTACCCTAAACTATAACATGAAGATGAAACTACTCCTAAAACTCTGCATATATTCTCTCTGAGACCCCAGAGGGGGTATTTATAGCCACCAGGGAAGGGGGGCCAGGGGACAAACCCTGGCCCGAAGTGCGGCTGCAGCCGCGCCGTACGGCCGTGGAAACGCAGCCCAGGCCGCGTTTCCGCGGCCATACGGTGGCCGCGCGCGCAGCGCTTCGAGCCGCGCGCGGTCCCGTCTGTCTCTTGTCAGGCCCCGTGCCCGGTTTCGTCTTTGCAGCCCCTGGTTTTTACAGAATCAGCTCTCTAGGTCAATGGCTATCTTTAATAGCTTTTAATCACCAATTAAATGGTGATTTAGAGTCTTCTTCTTTATTGCACACCATGGACCTAGAATCAAGTAAGCAAAGCTTTATTAGCAGAATTTAATATGAAATTAATGTGAAGATATGATACAAATTATGCAAAATTGGAGACTAATCACACCCCCACACTTATCTTTTGCTCGTCCCGAGCAAAATAAAAAACTAAGAAATTATTACACCACTTTCGCAGGTGACGCGATTGCACTGAGTATGTGCAACAAGCCGTTAAACCTCTAAGTTTCCCCTAGAGGAGGAGTTTTGTCTCCTGAGGGTTTTCAGCGGATTACACCCACAAAATTCATAAAGAAAGAAATCAAATGTTAGTATTTTGAAAACACATTTTGAAATAGAGAAAAGTGTTGAAATATTTTTGCGAAAATATAAGTGATCTAAGGTCATAGGTTAACCAGAAATTATTCTTTCTTAAACTAAGTCAAAATGCAAAAAATCTTGTTATAAATTAAATGTAAGAATTTAGAATTGAATTGACTCTTTGATCTTTCATAAAACTCTTAGAAAAATATGCACTTTGTGAACTGTGAAGATTTTTGGGATATCGACTCAAACTTTCATGCCATTTATTTAATATATATTATATTTATTTATTTATTTTTTTCTTTTTTCTTCCCTTAGTTTTCTTAGGCTTTCTTATTTACCCAGGTAGTGAGCCTTTAGCTGGTGATTCCCAAACCAGATGGCCTTAGGGCACCAGATGAGAAAACATCCCTCGGACTTAAGGACTCGAGTGAATAAGGCCACAAAACTAAAGGGGGTTATTTTATTTTTGTCCACCATTTTATGTATGAATAATCATGCTTCCTGAGGCATAATTACCCAACTTCAATAAGTGATTTTCATTTATCATATAATTATATTTTTGTTTTTTGAATATTTTTATGACATTTTCAGTTTTTGTTTCAATCCCAAAAATTGTGTAAGTGCGGAGTGCATAAATATAAGGCAAAAAATTCAAGATCACATTATCTTTTCAATCTTACTTTCTTATCCTATAATTTAGACAAGATCTATTATTTTGACTTGGTTTAAAATTTCATAATTTTAGGTCTTCCTAATTCCTAAGATAATCTTAATTTTCTTAAAAATAAATCAAAAACTATTTCTCTTGTTTTAAAAAGTTTTATAAAAAAGAAAAGAAAAGTTTTTATATAAAAGAATTTTTTTTTATTGTTTTTGTTTTGTTTAAGAAAAAGAAGTGTAAAAGAAAGAAAATATAAAACTAACTATGTTAGTAAACCCTCCCCCACACTTATCTCATGCATGATCCTCAATGCATCGTAAATGTGTAAATACATGAAACAAATGGAGAGGGAAGGAGATTACCTCAAGGGGGTGGCTCTGGTGGGGGTCTGATTGGGCCAAGCGTTGCTACCCAATCAAAATAGCGTGGATCGTGCTGGAACCCACTAATGACCTCTTTAATATGACCTAATAAAATGTTGATTGAATGAATTATCTTATTTAAAAAATTATCCCCATCTAATTTCTAATTTTCAAAAATAATTATTGAGTCATTTTCTTCAACATTCTTGTCCAACAATGAAATGTGATTTTGAGAGATGAGTGATTTGGACTCAAATGGAACAGGAACAAAACCGATACCGACTCAGGAAGTTGACTTAGATCAAGTCGAGAGTCAACAATGAGAGTCGAAATTGGTTCAAAATAAGAATTCAAATCAAAGAATTGATGTTCACACACTGTTCCCATTAATGAAGTGTGATCATAAGATATTGGTGATTCTATTTCACGGTGTATGGGTACAGGATTCAATGTTGACTCCGGAAAAGAGAAAAAATCTGGTAAGGATACCGGGGTCATTATTGAATCAAAAAGTGAAATGGAGTTCCCAACAGGAAGTTCAGGATCACATTCAGGTTCGATTTCAATTTCAGGGAAGGGATAACTTGCCAAAATGTCCAGGCGACTTTCATAACTTGGAGATTGGTCAAGTTCAAATGTATGTTCTGAAAGTGAATCTTGGTTTCCAAAAAAACATGATTCTTGGGTCCAATCGGTAGAGTTAAGAATATAAGGATTGATCAACGGTTGACAAGAAAGATTATTCTCGCTCTCATTGATCAAATCGCTCATAATTGAGTCTAACCTACGATAGGTTGGATAACAGAATTCGGATTTGGAATCATGTCTTCCATACTTTTTATAATTGGTTTTTCTTGAAAAGATGAGTATGAAGTTGATTTTGGAAATTGTGGTAAAATTGTGAGTTCATCGGTTTTTGCGGTTGCTGCACGGACTCACGCAAGGGTTCCATACTCAAGTCCAGTATTGAAGTTTGTTCATTTTGAATTGGTGAGACTGGAAAAGATGAGTAGGACTCTTGAAAATGTGGTTGAGATGATGAGTCCAACATGTTTTGCATTCTCTCACAAATGACTTCCAAACGCTTTTCTAACTCAGATTCTTCTTCAATTGGATGCTCTAGAAAAGGAGTATGTGGAGTTTGAGGTGGGAAGGATTGTGAATTAAGCAAATTTTACATTTGTTGTAGGGAGTCTTCTATACTCCTTTCCAATGATGATTTTTCTTCAATTGGTGGTTCAGGAAAAGGAGTATATGAATCAAAATTGGGGAACGAATATTGTGAAAATTGTGGACAAGATGGTTGAAAATTTGACTCGGGTAGGTGAATCCCCATAAACTCTGTGAAGAGTTGAAATTATTTTGAAAATTATGGTCATATGGTTGGGGATATGGGTCATATTGATTCGGATAATCCCAACCCGGCATATATGGTTAGTTCATGTTGTACATTGCCGGGTCAGAGTTATCCGAATCAAATGAGGTCGGGATGAAATATGGATTCATATTATAATTGAAAGAATTGTTGTTATTAAAATCCATATCACAATTTACAAAAAAGAAAAACAAACAAACAAACAACAAAGAAAAAGAAAAAGAAAAAGAAAACAAGCCTATGCTAGGGTTGACTTAGACCTAGACGACTCCTAATTGGTTAGACTGTCCACGGGAGGTATATTGTCGGACGCTGACCACGAGTTAATCGGCCAGGTAGGGGCAAGATCAGTGGGAGGTATCCGTACCGGAGCAACGGGCCTAATTATGCCAAACCACTGTTCTTCAAGGTTTCGCCTCTCAATCCCCAACCTTAGACACCGATTTGACAAGAGTCAACTTCTAACAACTTTCCCCCTAGGTCAATCTCTTAAATGAGTCCGAGATGTCCCTAGGCCAACGTCTAGCAAATTTTATTAAGGCTTGGGTTGTGTGAGTGGGGAGGTGATTTTTGGGCTAAGGGAGGGTAATGACTTCCCCACCTTATGTTGTTTTGGGTTTTGCCCTTAAGTTAAATTTGTGCAAGTGTGCAATATAGATAAGATGAACATAAAAAAGTGAGTAAATCACGAAGTGCTTGTCCTAACTATATGCAATGCAATATGTACACCTCCTATAAGTCTCACAACAACATAAGAATAAAATATAGTATATTGGAATGAAAATTGACACGTGCCTGATGCAAATATCTAAACCGTTTTAAAGCATCCAATTTCTGTATTTTACTTCTTAAAATTATTTACAGTGTACAATAAAAATTAGCAGCAGAGTATATGAATGTACAAGAAGTTACCCGACCATACTTGAGCAAGTGTGGACTTCTGCAATGCTAAAATTTAACCTGCACACTAAAAAAATAAGAAGAAAATTAACAAACTTGTGAAATTAAACCGTTCCCATCCCCGGCAACGGCGCCAAAATTTGATCGAGGTAAAACCGCGTACTAAAAGTGTATGTTTTGAAATGAAGATTTAAAGTGTGTGTGCTTTGGCTTCCTCGATACTTCCGTTATAGCATAGAGGCTAAAACGAGTCGAATCCATAAGGATGGGAGGCGATAAAAGCTTTACCGGTTGATTCACGTGTTTGTTAAAAGTTCTTCAAAGTTTGAAAGAATGAAAAGAAAAGAAAACAAAGAATGAAAAGAGAAGTACGGTGAAACACAAAGGAGTGGGAAACATAGAAAAGAATATGTTTTTAATTTTTGGATATATTTCTAAAACAAAGTGAAAAAGAAAGAAAACTCATGGCTACTAACTACTAATGACTCCACCAACATGCTAACTTCTTAGTGATAGTTGCCTCACATGTATCATTGGCTATCACTAGTCCTTGGTTCAAGAGCTATTCAAAGTATGACCCATATGTAACTCATCACAACTCAACTCAACAAACAAGTGCAAGCTACACTTAAACCATCAAAACTAAAAGTAAGTATGGAGTAAAGTAATATTAGCTTGTTAGTGGTTAGAAAGTTAGAGTTAGATCCATCATCATGAGTCATCAATAGCTCTTGCAAGAGCAAGGCCAAAACGAGGCTATTAGATTCATGTGGATTATCATAAAAGAAGTTAGCAAGTTGGTGGATAGTAGTTATGCCATGAGAGAAAAGATTAGCTACACATGTAAAAGAGATTAGAGAGAAGAAAATAAAGATAAGGTAAGAGAGCACCTTTCATAGATTGTCACCTTCTATTACAAGCACTCTTGCTTCTCCCTAATACAAGATCTATAAGAAATGGAAAATACAAGGGAGGAAGAAGAACAACCTAAACTAAACTACCCTAAAGTACAACATGAAGATGAAACTACTCCTAAAATTCTGCATATATTCTCTCTGAAACCCCAGGGGGGTATTTATAGCCACCAGGAAAGAGGGGGGCCAGGGGACAAACCCTGGCCCAAAGCGCGGCCGCAGCCGCGGAAATGCGGTCTACGGTGGCCACGCGCGGTCCCGTCTGTCCCCTGTCAGGCCCTGTGCCCGGTTTCGTCTTTGCAGCCCCTGGTTTTTACAGAATCAGCTCTCTAGGTCAATGGTTATCTTAAATAGGCTTTTAATCACCAATTAAATGGTGACTTAGGGTCTTCTTCTTCATTGCACACCATGGACCTAGAATCAAGCAAGTAAAACTTTATTAGCAGAATATTATATGAAATTAATGTGAAGATGTGATACAAATTATTCAAAATTAGAGACTAATCAAGCACCTCAACTCTTATTCAGAGGAATCAAGAGGAGTTAGTTCAGAGCCCTTCACAGGGAATTCGGCTACACTCGTTGGTTGAATTAAGTGTTTGTGCAAATTTGTTTTAGCCTCCGCATTTAGTTTTTAGATTAGCATTATCACCTATTCACCCCCCTCTTGGTGATTTACAATTGGTATCAGAGCCTACGCTCCTGATACTTAGGTTTAACAACCTAGGAGTGAGATCCTGTTTGCAAATCTATCATTTGCATTTGCACATATTTATTTGTTTGCACACATATAGTTTACACTCATGGACTTCATGACCCTACCTATATTTGACTCTTTCAACATTGTTTTTTGGAAGACTAAGATGTCCATTTACCTACAAACCCTAGGCTTGCATGTTTTCCTTGCCGCTACCAAGAAATGCTATCTTGGTAATAGCAATCATATAGGGGCCAATGCACAAGCCCTTAAGGCTATTAGAAGCACGCTTTCAAAAGATTATCTTATGCTTGTTTCTATCCTTGATTCCGCTTTTGTAGTGTGGAACAAGTTGACAACCACCTCCACCTTCATCAAATGCCAATCCAACCGGAGGAATCTAGTGGAGAATCCGAGTCACAATGCTTCATGGTCCAAGGGAATGACTCCCTTGAGGTACATTCGGATACTCAACTAGATAGTGCTAGCTCTTCATTTGATGATCATGATAGTATAGATGCCAATGCTTTAAATGAAGAGTTATCTATTGTTTGTGAAAACCTCCTTGAAAAATATAAAGTTTTGAAAAGAAAACTTGTAAGATTAATAAAGAAAAAGAGGATTTGTTTTCAAAACTTGAGTTGGTTTTGCAAGAGAAGGTTGAGATTTTAAATGAGAGGGATTCATTGAAATCTAAACTTGAACTTACATTAAAAGAAAATGAAGTTTTGAAAAATAAAAATGACAGGGAAATAATTTTGAAGAAAAATGAAAAATTGTCTTCAAAAGTTGATTTTGTTTTAAAAGAGAATGTTTCTTTGAAAAACAAAATAATTTCTATTTCAAATGATTTAGAAATTTGTTTAAAGAAAAATGAATTTTTGCAAAATAAAATTGATGCACATATTTGCCATGCTAGTGTAGTATCACACACATCATTTATTGCATGCCACACTTCTTCTTTGATTAAAAATGATATATCCATACTTAAGAAGAGTGTAGATTGTTTGGGCTCCACCTTGAGCCAATGTGTTGTGGGTCATACATGTTTGGAATCTTCGTTTCGAAAGAAACAAATTCCATCTATGCATGTACACCCTCCACGGCATACACATGCTTCTCTCGGTCACCACCATCACACTTTGTATGTTCATGTGTACACTTGTACACATTGTGGACGTAAGGGCCACCTTGCTAAATTTTGTTATGATCGTATACATGATGATAATTTAGCAACTAAATTTGTTTGGGTTAGGAATGATACTAACCCCCATGGACCCAAGAGAGTATGGGTACCAAAGAGCACCCCTATTGTGTTTGACGTAGGTGTGGGCTCTCGCATGACGTGAAAGTATCGGTGCCTTGGAGTGGATTCGTTCCGAGCTTCATGTGGATTATTTGGATGCATCACTTTCAAGGGAAGTTTGATGGGAGGACCACCTTGGTTTGGAGAACTAGAGAGGTGCCTTCATCGATTTTGGTATCGATCTCTAACTCCCGTTTATATTTGCATGCTTTTCATGTCTTTGTTTTATAGCATGTCTTGTTTATTGTTCATTATGCTATGCCATGTTTATTAGATTAGTGATATACATGATTAGTTATTTTGAGACACCCATGTTGAATATGGACTATTATTTTTGTGTTCTCGCATACATTTAGCTATCATGTTTATCATAGTTCTAATAATATGTGGATTTACATAATGATCATTTTTTTTGCTTATCATGTTGATTTATTATCTTGTTTTATGCTTCATGTTTTGAATATATGTTTAAATGTTAGTTTTCATTAAGATTAGGATTTATACTTGTACATATAGTGGGCCACAAATAGATCATAATATGTTTGTGCTTGAATGCTTATTTGTACTCATTAGATGTGCTAGTATAGTCTAGTTTTGATGATTCATGCATTTTAACATGTATTCCCATTTTGAACATGTTTTTAAGATCATGTGTTTTCACTTCATGTATATGTCAATCTTGTCTAAACTATTGATTATACATATACATCCTTTGAGCTATGTGCCTTCATGCATATACATTTGTGGACTCGTTATGTTTTGGATATGTATGTATACTATAGTTTGTACTTGACATACATATGCCTTGAAGAAATCGAGTTTTGATGATTCTCATGTTTTAAGGAATATCGAGCTAAATTGACTATTTTCATGTCTTTGTATTTCACTTAACCCTTGTACACTCACCTTTTTTAATGTTTCTCATGATTGTGTTTTCATGAGTATGTATGAGCTTTATGGATTTTGAGTGTTATTAGTGATCATGTGATTTACATAGTTTCATGAAAAATATTTTTGTTTTATTCCTTACTTGAAGGATTTCGTACTAGTTTAAAAGTTTTTTCATTTAAGTAGTTGCGGGATTCTTCGTTATGGTAGAAGTTTTCAAGCATACTATATTTTTCAAACCTATTTTTGAAAACCCCTACCTTCTAAGGGTGGTTGGCTGAGAGACCATGCACATGTATGCTTATAATGAAAATCATTTTAAACTTGAGCATGAGTTGGGAGGATAGGATATGTGGTATACACTTGATATTATTGTTGTTTCAATTGGTATCATTGGATTTTTTCAATTGGTATCAATATTGACATTTTTATATACTCATATATATTGTTTTTACTTTGCTATCATATGTTCTAAATGACAAATACTTATAATTGGTATCATTTTATTTGATTTTTTAATTGTATCAAGATGCTTTTGTTTTCTTAAAATTGGTATCAATGTTTTTATGTTTCCTTTCAATTGGTATCAAGATGCACTACTTTGACATATTTTTAAATTGGTATCTTAATTGATTGTCACCCCTTATTTACATCATTTTTGTTTTAGGGGAGAACATTTTTTTAATTGTTTTTAACCCCTTTATTGATTCTTTGTTTCGAACAAAAAGGGGAGAAGAATTTATTGATTTGTTTTTTACTTTGACCCCTTGTTGATGATTGACAAAAGGGGGAGAGGTATTTGGATTATATGCATGTTTTGTTTGTCCAAAAAAATTGATAGTATTATTTGTGTTTATGTTTATTGGTATCAAGAGCCTGTTTTGAAGATTTATTTGTTTTTATGCATGATTGATGCATATTCATGTTTAGTATTTATTGCATATATTTATTGTTTAATGCTATGCATGAGTTAAGGGGGAGCTTCTTTGAAGCTTAATTTTAATCCATGCATATATAACTCCATGAGTTTTGTCATCATCAAAAAGGGGGAGATTATTGGCCCAGAGGCCTTCCACTCTAGTTTTGATGATGATTAACTCATGTAGTTATGTTTACTAATAATCTTGTGATGTTTAGTTTCAGATCTTTAATCAAGATATTAGTAGGTGATTAGCTTCAACAAAGGAGTTTCGAAGCTTTCACATCGTGATTCCAGAGCCCGAGCGTCAAAGATCATATATTGCACTCGTTGGAGTCTCGCTCATGGATCACAGAGTTTTGGACCGAGTCGGCTTGAAGACGGAGCTCATCAAGAAGACTTAGGTATCCTAATTTAGTTTGTGTTTTAGATCCATTTGTAAAGATTAGATAGTTGATATGCTCAAGTTCACAATACACACACGTTTTACGTTTTATGGATATTAGTTTTCATGAATAGTTTAGATCAAAACAAGTTTAAATGGTTTTTATGTATATTAGATGTGTTCGATATACATGCATTCTTAACTTCCTAGACCAACTTATTTTGATATGTCTATTCATGAGTTTTAGGAAAAATCAGATTTCCTATTGAAAAATCCAAGTTTGGAAATATACAGTTTTTGGTTTTTGTTAAAATTTGCTAGATACAAAAATAGTCCAAAATGTTTGAAATGTGTGTTGAAATTTTTAACACATGTTTATATATCAATGAAAAATGATAAAACTATTTTTGTAGATTTTTAGAAGTTTTATGGGAATTTTTACAATATATAAAACCCTATTTTCTGACCCAGAACAGTGCCTGCAGGCTCTGGCGGTCGACCGGGCCGGTCGACCGGACCCCAGAGTCGGTCGACCAGGACGGTCGACCGACGTGCACAGACTTGTGCGCGTTGGCCAGGCACAGGGCTCAGTCGACCGGAGCGGTCGACCGCCAGAGAGCTTTGCTCTCTGTTTTTTGGCGGTCGACCGAGCGGTCGATCGGGTTTCTCTAACAGTCATATTTTTGATTATTGGCGGTCGACCGGGCGGTCGACCACCAGCCGCGCTGGCTGTAAAAACAGCCAACGGCTAGTTTTAGGGTTTGGCCTATATAAACTCCATTCCTTTGGGATTTTGGCCAAGGTTTTGAACAAGAAAAATTTCTCTATTATCTGGTTTTTAAAACAAGTTTTTAAAGCGTTTAAGAGCTCAAAAGATCCATCTTATTTGTTTTAAAGTGTTTTGTTTATTTCAAAGAAATTAGGTTTTTGGGAATTAGTTTTGATCTAAAATTTCTATATCTATTTTGGTGTTTTCCCAAGAGAATTTCTTTGATCAAAACACTTTGTTTTTCCACACTTGAGCTATATCACTCTATCCTATTCTATAGGATCATTTGTTTTGTGGGAAAAGATATTGTTTGAGGTTGTGAAAACCTCCAAGTTGTAAACCCTCCTTAATTTGATGTATCCCTCTTTGGTAGAGGTTGATTTGGAGTGGTGTTTGCTCCCTCTTTGGTAGAGGTTGAGATTGTGTTTGTATCCCTCTTCGGTAGAGGTGGATTGGGTTTGTATTACCTCGGTGGAGGTAGTGTTGTTGAGAGAGGAGTTCGGTACTCCCGGTTGTACAAATCCTCCTCTGTGGAGGTTCCCTCGGTGGGAGTCCTCGGTGGACAAGTTAGTGGATTGAAAATCCTTCTCGGTGAAGGTGGAGACGTAGAGCTAGGGGCTCGAATCTCGAAACACATCTTTGTCTTTGCGTTTGATCCATTGACTCTCAACTCTCTCTCTTTATTATTGTATTGTGCATTATTCATATCATTCATATCATTCATATTTGCTTGTGTTGTGCCTTGCATCTTTCATATTGTTATATATATCCATTATATGCTTGGCTTGTGTTTGTGTGCCTCACTTGTACTTAACCACGACAGCTTCATATAGAACCTCAGCTCTTCTTCAGAGGAATCAAGAGGAGTTAGTTCAGAGCCCTTCACGGGGAATTCGGTTACACTCGTTGGTTGTATTAAGTGTTTGTGCAAATTTGTTTTAGCTTCCGCATTTAGTTTCTAGATTAGCATTATTACCTATTCACCTCCCCTCTAGGTGATTTACAGAAAGGGTAAATGAGATCGTTGAAGATCAAAGTTTAGAGCCGATTTCAGAGATCTAAAGAAGAACCAGTTTATCTTATTGGCCTAAGGATATAATCATCATTTTTGTTTTGATGATTACAAAACTCATGTGGTTACGAAGTACTAATCAAGTTCAAATGTTTTTGAGTTTACAGTTTAAAAGTGAAGATTTTGTTTCGTTCTTCCTTTAAGGAAGATATTGGAGTGTTCAAGTTGATTCAAGTATGAGATTGAAGCTTGAAAGATTAAAGCGTAAATTTTTGAAAGAAGCCAATGAAGACTTGAAGATAGAATAATCATTGTGAGAATTTAGAATGTTTAAATTAGAGTGTAGGATTGGATGCTCAAGAAGTTTTATACACACACAAGTGTAGGATCTATAAACAAGCAACACAAACAATAAAGGGGCGGGTGAATAGTCTTTATAAACTTTTTAAATAGAACTACTTGTAGGAAAGTAAAATACACAGAATAAAAACTCAGAAAAATGCAAAGGCAAAGACAAGAGATTTTATCCTGGTTCGGTCCTTGTGACCTACGTCCAGTCCCGAAGCAATCCGCTTGAGATTTTCCTTTTCCTGATTTGGATACACCCAAAACCAAGACCTGTACACCACTTGACAAAATACCCTTTGTCAAATGTGTACAACTCCTCTTACACCAAGAAGACAACACCTTGTACAACTTCTCTTCTGTACCAAGAAGACGCTCTTGTACAACTTCTCTTTGAGTGAATACAATCAATCCTATAAGCCTTGAATCTGTATGTGATTGTGGACAAGGTCTCTTATAGGTGGACTTTCAGAATTCTTCACAATGGAGTAGGATTTGGTGAAGAACAGAAAGTAAACGTAAGTTTTCAGAAAAAATAGAATTTTGAACAGAGTTTTTGGGTAGAAAACTTGTGTTTTGAATTGGTGAATGATCCTAGGACAACATCCCTATTTATACGTGAAATCTATAGTCAGTTAGGAAAGTTATCAATTCAAATTTGAAATTTAAAACGTTGGATAAAACACCAGAAATCAGAAATTGTTTAACATTCAGAAAACACTATTAGTCGAATAGGGCATGAAGGTTAGTCGACTATAAGAACAAACTTTGCCATGGTTAGTCAACTAATATATGAGGCAAGTCGACTATATTAAGACTGATACGGATAACAAGTTCCTGAAAACTATAATTAGTCGACTAGTAGAACATGGTTAGTCGACTATAGTATGGGTTAGTCGACTATGGGCAAGAGATAGTCGACTAATACTGCTAAACAGATATCAAATAGAGAGCAGGATATTTTTTGTGGAAGGCCTTAGTCGACTATAAAAAGATCAAGTAGACTATAGTATTGGTTAGTTGACTATATCAGGGGTCAAGTTGACTATATGACTATTGTGTGTGTGTTCAAGGCTTTTAACAAAAATTCTAAAAATATACAAAAATAGTCAAAGTCTTCATATGAGTTTGAGCAACCAGAACTCTGTATAAATGCTTAAGATAGAGCGCCAAATGCATTTTGTTATCCATCATCAAAATCTTTCAATCTGCAAGCTTCAACATTCTTCCTCTTTTTGATGATGACAACCTGTGCATGAAAACTCCCCCTGCAGTGAATTAAGTTATAACAAACATATATATAGCAAGTGTTCTTGTTCTCCCCTGCATGAGTCATAAAATATTTTGCAACATTTGCATCATATATCCATATATCATATATCTTGAAGCATATCACAACACATTATCCATATATCATATATCTTAAAGCATATCACAATACACATATCACAACATATATATCAGCACATATAAAACATTCTAACTTTCTCCCCCTTTGTTATTAACAAAAAGAGAAATAGCATAAATCGTAAAGAGACACATAAACAACCAACATTTTTATAACAAAACAGAAAATGTTAAGTAGTACAATAGAAAGCTAAAAGAGTCATAACAAAAAGAAAATACAAAAAAGAAAATGCAAGAAACTCCAAAAACATAAAAAGCAAAGCCAACGTCATATGCATCACATGTCGGATCCAGGAGGAGGTGGTGGTGGAAAATAGGTCTTGAGGAGATCCAGAATTTCCTTTTCAGTTATTTCAAACGACTCCATCTTCAGTTGCATACTCATAAATTGGTCCATCAGTAAAAATTGATTTGAGAGCAATGCATCCTGAGAGTCCATCATAGATTGTTGACGGTTTTGTAGAGTCTCTATTTCAACCTAAATAGAGTTATAGAAAGCATCAGAATATGAAGGAGGTGGTTATAGGAAGGGGTTCAGTGAAAGGAGGTTGAGTGGAGGAGGAAGGAGCTTGAGTTGAACTTTGTGGAGGAGGAGAGGGTGGATGTTGAGGCTGTGGTGGAGGGTGAGAAAAATCATGAAGTTTCATACGATGAAGTATGGCACGATCAAAAGGCTCAAAAATTTTGACAACACTCGTTTCGAAAGCAAGATCGATGTGAAATTTCTGAAACACATGAGATAAAAAGGCTCCATATAGTAAAAAGAAAGTATGGTCCTTAACAAGAGTATCAAAGATTATCTTAGCCCAGTTGAAATCTTACAGATTCAATCTATAAACAAGCAACACAAACACTAGGGGGATGAATAGTGTTTATAAACTTTTTAAATAAAGCTACTTGCAGGAAAGTAAAATACACAGAATAAAAACTCAAAAAAATGCAAACGCAAAGACAAGAGATTTTATCCTGGTTCGGTCCTTGTGACCTACGTCCAGTCCCCGAGCAAATCGCTTGAGATTTTCTTTTTCCTGATTTGGATACACCGAAAACCAAGACCTGTACACCACTTGACAAAACACACTTTGTCAAATGTGTACAACTCCTCTTACACCAAGAAGACAACACCTTGTACAACTTCTCTTCTACACCAAGAAGACGCTCTTGTATAACTTCTCTTTGAGTGAATACAATCAATCCTATAAGCCTTGAATCTGTATGTGATTGTGGACAAGGTCTCTTATAGGTGGACTTTCAGAATTCTTCACAATGGAGTAGGATTTGGTGAAGAACAGAAAGTAAAAGCAAGTTTTCAGAAAAAACAGAATTTTGAACAGAGTTTTTGGAAAGAAAATTGTGTTTTGAATTGGTGAATTGATCCTAGGACAACATCCTTATTTATAGGTCTATAGTCAGTTAGGGAAGTTATCAATTCAAATTTGAAATTTAAAACGTTGGATAAATACCAGAAATCAGAAACTGTTTAACAGTCAAAAACCACTATTAGTCGACTAGGGTAGCAGGTTAGTCGACTATAAGAACAAATTTTGCCATGATTAGTCGACTAATATATGAGGCAGTCGACTATATTAAGATTGATATGGATAACAAGTTTCTAAAAACTATAATTAGTCGACCAGTAGAACATAGTTAGTCGACTATAGTATGGGTTAGTCGACTATGGGCAAGAGGTAGTCGACTAATACTGCTAAATAGATCTCAAATAGAGAGCAGGATATTTTTTGTGGAAGGCCTTAGTCGACTATAACAAGATCAAGTCGACTATAGTATTGGTTAGTCGACTATATCAGGAGTCAAGTCGACTATATAACTATTGCGTGTGTGTTCAAGACTTTTAACAAAAATTCTAAAAATACACAAAAATAGTCAAAGTCTTCATATGAGTTTGAGCAACCAAAAATCTACATAAATGCTTGATATAGAGCGCCAAATGCATTTTGTTATCCATCATCAAAATCTTTCAATTTGTAAGCTTCAACAACAAGTTTTTTTCTAGCTAGTTTTTGTTTAATTTAGTCTTTACTAAACACATGATATATCTCCTGTCAAAATTTTATCTCCTACATATACATATATTTCATAGTTTAATTCTACTCAAAAATATTTTATTATTTATATAACTTTACAAAGTTATCAAAATGTTTGAAAAGAACTTTGAAAACTAAATTTATTAAGATTTTTGGGCCAGGTCGGTCGACCGCCAAGTCTATCGCCCTAGTGTGTAGAGATATCCACGCTGTGCCCAGTCGACCCAGCGATCGACAAAATGTGCACACAGACACATGCGTGTCTGTGCACATGGGGCCGGTCAATTGCCCGATGACCGATGCTCTGGCACTTTTTTTGGCCTTTCAGGTCGGTCAGCCGAGCGGTCGACCGACAGAACTGAGCTCATTTACAAAGCTCTTTGTTTGTGGCTCAGTCGACCGCTGGCAACGGCTATTTTGAAATACCCATGGCCGATGGACTGCCAGAGTGTCCAGATTTGGAAATTTGAATTTTCAACATATTTCTTCTAATTAAAACTATTTTGTCTTATTCTCAAACGAGTATATTTTATTTTATTAGTGTTTTATCAGGTGTTTCATGTCTAAATTAATTTTTAATGATATTTATCTATTGCCTATAAATAAGGTCATTTGTAGAGGAATACACAAAAATAAAATCAAAGAAAATTCTCTGAAAATTGTTTGAAAAATTTTAGAAAAATTTCAAAGTTTCAAGTTTCAAAAGAGCTCTCATTTCCAATTATTTCTACAAGTTTTTCAGCTTTCAAAGATTCAATTCTCACTGATTTTTCACTCACAAACTTCTTAAGCTTCAATTCTTTACTCTATATTGTAGGAAGCTGTATTGAGAAACGTTTTGTGATCTTCGTGGTTATTAAGTGATTGTAAACTTCATTGTCTTTGTGGTCACCTCTTGTGTAGAGGAGTGAAGGTTAGAGTTGGAGCTTTGGATCTTATATAGACCATTGTATTGAGTCTTTTGTGAAAATCTTTAGTGGATAGTGAAAATACTTCCTGCGGTGAAGACAGGGATGTAGAGTAAGTTGCTCGAATCTTAAAACAAATTCTTTATATTTTTGATTGCCATATCTCTTGTTCTTGCATATTTTATACTTACTTAATATTGCTTTATTTTATCTTGCTCTAATTTCATACTATCTTACTCTATTTCTATTGTTCTTTTTTTTACTAGTTTTTCTCATCTAAATAAGAATGCAATTGTGCACCTCAACTCTTGTTCAAGAGAAATTGAGAGAAGAAGTTCTAGAGCCATTCATTGAAAATTCGTCTTCACTTCTTATATTGAGTTGACCATTTTAGCTATTAATTTAAATTGTTGTATTTTTGTATTTTGATTAAAATATCACCTATTTACACCCCTTTTAGGTGATTTTCAATTGGTATCAGAGCTTAGACTCTAGTTTTTGGGTTTAAACATCTTAGAGAGATCCTTATTTGCTAATCATTTTATTTTCTTCACACATTTGCGTTCATGACCAAAGGTATTAAGGCCCCCTCTCAAGTTTGATGGTCTTAACTTTTTCATATGGAATATTAAGATCACCGTATTTTTGAAATCTCTAGGTAGCTGGGTTGCAAAGGCAATGACAAACCTATTTATTTTTTCGAGGGCGACGAGGACATTTGGTTCGACATTACTGCTAAGAAAATTGATGCTAATGCTAAAGTACACTATGCATTTTTACAAGCTTTGAAGAATGATATCTCTAAAGTAATTTATTGTAAAATTGCATAAGAAATTTGGTCACATTTAGTTGTAACTGTAACACCCTGAAGTATTGAAAGTTCATTTCATGTTATTTTTCATGTTTGGATGTGTGAATATACATATAGATGTATATGTATGTGTGTGCGCGCGCACGCGCGTGTGTGTGTATTGCTAAGAGTTTTGTTGAGATGATGTATATATGTGTATATAGGTGTTGACTATTGAAAACACCAGCAGATCACAACAGACCAGCAGATTTCAATAGAGGAGCAGACCTAATTAGAGGCCTCATATGAATTTGATGTCTTCATAAGAGTTGTAGTGACTCGAGTATCTTTCCAATGGTTCTTGAATCATTGAATTCTAATAAGAATTGAGAGAGCTGTGATGGTTTGAAGATAGGGGGTTGGATGTGTTTGATTTTGGAGGAAAAACTTGAGTTCCCTTACTTTTGCTTTTGGTTTTAGTCCCACATTGGATGGGTGATGAAAGTTGAGTAGTATATATACCAACTCTTTCAAAGTACATTGTTATGAGTGTTAGACCATAGGCCACCTTGCCACACGCGGGTGCAGGTAGGGCTCACACCCACGACCTGTAGACACGAATGTAGCTCCATTCAAGGGGTTCCTTGACCTTTTACATTTTTGGATCTTTTTTTTGATTTTGTATGTGTTCGCAGCTAACTCCGAATTGCTGGACTCAGAGTGACCCCGGAGCACTTGAACTCGAAGTAATCCTGAGCAATCCTCGGGGGTTGACATCGGAGGAGTGTTGTGAGTGGCCCAGACTGTTCTGGACTCTTCTCTTTGACTTTCTTTTCTTTGACTTTACTACCAAAATAAATATCAGTGTTTGGACTAGATCTTTTCATTTTCCTTCCTAAAAACTGTAGGTATTTTCTCCTTTGTTTTCCTCTTTTGGCCGACCTTGTTGTGAAGGAGAAGCTGGCAGATTCTTCTCTTAGGTGTTCAAGCTGCAAAAGAAGAAGAAGGAAAAGAAGATGGAGATGGCCCTGGATTCTCCCGTGGAGTGAAGCATGCATAGATGGACTCGGATTTCATATGTTCTTCATCTAGATCACCTCCATGACCTAGCAATGCAAGTCTTACTCTAGCTTGCCTCTCCCCTTCGATTTGATTGCTTAGAATTACTAAAAATTTTTAATCCTGAACTAAAATGATATTTTTAGTATGATATGATGTTAGATCTTGATATATAAATTAGATCTACTAGCTAATGCTATTAGCCTATACATATAAGAATTTGAGTTAGCTTGAATTATTAAAATATGATTTTCATTAGATCTAGATGTTGATGATTTAGTATTGCACTTTCTTATGTGTTGATCCCGTGTGATGTATACACTGGGAATATTATGAATTTGATGATGTTTGACATATTGATATGCGTATGAGCATTTATATGGATAATGTTATTGGTGGAGTATGGTGGTATGTTGGATGATGTTATTGGCGGAGTTATTGGTGTTATGCATGTGTTATATCCATTCCTTGACGGGGGCGATTGCGAACAATAACGTCTGTTGACGAGGGAGATTGCGAACGATGCCATTCATTGACGGAGACGATTGTGAATGATGCCATTCGTAGATGGGAGAGAATGCAAATGAGGAACCATATATGTGTGATTTATTATAAAAGTGTTCATCAGTTTATAACGTGCAAGTGGTGTTGATATGAAATTGTTATGTATTGTTATTGATACATCGAGTATTACAAATCATATTTACTATCATGCTATTGTTTTATATGTATGTGATCGGTCACTGATATTGCATATTTGTTATCATATTTCTTATATTTATGTTATAATAAATCTATTTTTAATATCTTTTTGTCTATTTATGTGTAGGGCCTTTACTAAATGAAAGAGGAGAGAAAGCAAGCCTAAGAACCCATCTAAATTCTAATTTAATTCAGAATTAAGTCAAATGAATGATCGGGGCAAATCAGATCAAATCAAAGAAATAAAACCAGTTGAAAAACCAATTAAATCAGATTTTTAGAAATCAATTTGGTTAAAGCTGAAGATCAAAGGAGGTTTTATAAAATCTAGAGCTCAAAGCGAAAATCCCATTGGATAAAAAGAAAAGGAAGATATCAGAGATCTGCTCCCCCTGGATATGGCCAACTGGCCACATTCAGGCCACGATCCGTGGCCAAAGCCGCGGATTCGCGACAATACTTTTGAGATACGGGGAGCAAACACTCTCCCTATCTGCTCACTCCTATCCCCTCTAGTTTTTCCCTATAAATACCATAGAATTTTATGAAGAAACGGACACAGACTAGGCTCTAAAATTCTCATTCTTAAGGTTAGGATTTATGTTAGATAGTTGCTACTCATTTGCAATTTCATTTGTTTCTATTCTAGTCTAGTCCAGCCATAAGTGAGAAAGAGAAAGAGTTATTGTAATTTGAAGTTAAAGTGACATCAATAAAGATTCAGGATCTTCATTCTTCTCCAAACTATCTAGTATATTACATTTATTTTATATGCTTTGTTTAACATCGATCATGAGTAGCTAAAGCATTTTTTCTGGGCTCGCTAATCTCTCTGCTACCTCTCTTCTCTTGATTGGTTTTCAGGAATGCAACTCACTTGAATCCTTGTATGTCTAAGTCAAGCTCTATTCTTGAAGGCACATGAGGATGGGTATTAAACTTTAAACATTTATTTCAAAAACACAACTATTTCTGAATCATTTTTATTTCATACTTGCTACCTAATTTGATGGTTTAATATTCTATTTTTAAAACAAAACCATCTTATTTGTTTTAGTTGGACACTAAAGGAGACTTTATGTTTTGCCTATAACTAAAGTAAGGCATTAAAACTTTCATGAGAAAAGTAAGTAGTTGAGTTGAAGATTAGTAAGCCCTGATATTTTTCCATCATTTAAATCACAACAAAATCACTCTCAAAGTATTTTTAAAAGATCATCTTCTCTAAAACCTTTTAAATTTTCAAGTTTTCTTTGAATCACTTTCTTACTCTCCATCTTTTTTCATCTAAAAAAATAATACTAAAACTTATTTTTTCACAAAACACCGAAATGCTTGCATCTCTCCTCGTGGATACGACCCATTAGTCCTAAGCTACACTATACCTTATTTTGCAATCAGCATTTTTAGTTTTATTTGCCCTATTAGTTTTTGGCTTGTCTTCCCGACCTTTATGAGCTGGCTTCAGACTCATGGTGGGAGGCAACTTTTGAGTTTGTCTTGTTGGCGCGTTGAGGTTGGGGGTTTCCCCTCCCACTTTTAGGCTTTGGTGTGGCAACTGGAGAGGCGTTCTCTTTTTTCACTAAGAGAGTGTTAACACTTCTCAGTGGTAGTTTTGATTTGCTCCATCCTTTGGATCCTATCATATTGTATCATTTATTTGATTTAGATGTATTCTCCATGGAGGTATCTTTTTTTATCTATTTTGAGGCCGAGGGCCAGTTTCACTTTATTTGTATATGACTCTGTATCCAAGTGATGGGGATTTCTTTGTACATAGAGATTGAGACTTTGTACCTTTTGTAGGATTGCTCTTTTATATTGATTTGCAGTCTCTTTGTTTCTCATGTCAGATATATGTTTATTCCTTTGTTATATTTATCTATATCCATCTGCTTGTGTTATATATCTGATATATTTGTCTGAGTTATGTATCATATTTTAAGGTCTCCAGAGTTTTTGCCTAAGCTGCAGTCTCATCGACGCAGTTGGTGCGAAGGAGAATTTTTGGGGTGTTACAATAACTTATGAGGGAAAATCACAAGTCAAAAGAACCAAAATAGATCTTTTACGTTCTAAATAAGAAAATTTTTGCATGGATAAAAATGATACTATTGATGAGATGATTACAAAATTTACTAAAATTACCAATAGTCTTGCTTCTTTAGGTGGCTCAATTGATAATGCCCAAAAGGTGAGGAGAGTGATTCAGGCTCTTTCATCTTCTTGGGAAGTCAATTCTACGACCTTGAAGGAGCTTAATGACAAGGAGCATAAGGAGTTCATTAGTCTTATAGGAAACCTTAAAACTCATGAATTGAAAAGAAAAACAAGAGAAGAAAAGGCACATCAAAAGAAGAAAACACTTGGCTTCAAGTCTACTCTATTCATCTCCAAGATGATGAAGATGAATAAGAAGATGATGAAGAATTATCTCTCCTAGTGAAGAATGTGAGGAGAATGCACCATAAGGCAAAGTTAAACAATAAAAGAAGATGGTATGGAAAGGAGGAAAGAAAGATTATTTTTTACAATTGTAGAAAGTGTTGGCCTGAAGGCCCATCTCTCTAGTTTTAATGATGATTAACTCATGTAGTTATAGTAATAATGATCTTGTGTTTAATTAGTATCAGATAATTGATCAAGATCTTAGTTGGTGTTTAGCTTCAACAAAAGATTTCAAATCAAAGTTTTGGAGCAAGACGTGTTGAATCAAGAGCTTGCGCATCAAGAACACATCAAGTATTCAAGAGGAGTCTAGCTCATTGGATCAAAGTTTTGGACTAAGTCAAGAAGGAGAAGACCTTCAAGAGAAGATTTTCAAGAAGACTTGTGTCATGTCTGTAAGTGTCAAGATTTTGTTTTTAGATAAAATATAAAGGATAGATTAGTTGGTGGATTGCTCAAGTTCATATACACTCACACACATGATTTATATGTGTTTTCATAAAAGAGTTTCCGTTTTTAGAAAAAATACCGGTTTGTTTTTAAGCTTCAAAATATACATGTGTTTTATCAAAACTATTATCAAAAATATAGATATTTCATCATATATGTGTAGTAGATCATATCCATACATACTAAGCTTCAAAGTGTTTAGAATATCTTATTTTTGTATTTGGAAAAGTTTTAAAAAAATCATTTTTGAAAAAAACAGGTTTTTGTTTAAGGCAAAACTTCTATATTACAAAAATAGTTCAAAATGTTTGCAATATGTTTTGATTTTTAATCAAACATGTTTGTATATCAAAGTATATCAATGAACTTATTTTTGTAGAATTTATGAGATTTTATTGAAGGAAAAAGACCAAGTTTTAAATCCCTAAAACTTGTATTTTGGCCTTCTGCCAGTCGATCGCACGGTCGACCGAGCCAGAGGTCGGTCGACCGGGTGGTCGACCGATGTGCATAAATGTGCATAACCTTGTTTGGCTGGAGGGCCGGTCGACCAAACCGGTCGACCGCCAGAGAGTTCTGCTCTCTAGAACTGGCCCTAGTCGACCGGGCGGTCAACCGGCAGAGAGCTTTTGCTCTCTGTATTCAGGCCACGGTCGATCGGCCGGTCGACCGCTGATACAACGGTCAGAAATCTGACCTTTAGCCAGTCGACCGGACGGTTGACCGACAGCAAGATTTCCTGCTGAGTTTACCTCCAAAGGCCATATTTTGGGAGCCTATAAATTGGGGTTCCCTTGGACTATTTTCTATAAGATTTTAAGTGGGTTTTCAAGATAATTTTTCCTACACTTTTAAGTGTTTATCTCCACTTATTTTAGAGTCAAATACTTCCATATCAAAAGAAGAGTTTTTCAAGAGTGTTTTGTAAAAGAGATTTCTTAAGTTTTTCACCACCAAATCAATCCTAGTTTTCTCACACACACTTGAGCTATCCATTACTATATCAATCCTATAGGGATCTTTGTTGTGAGAGTGGTTTTAGGTAATCATGTGTTGAGATCACCAAAGTGTTTCATCTTTGTATTTGAGGAGGCGAACTTGCGGGTTCGTGCTGTTTCGAGTTCTTGTGGGAGCTCGGTGTAGGGGTGCGGCCTCGGCAAGCTAGTGTGTTTGCGTGTGTCTGTTCTTGCAGGAACAAGTGAGGGGACTAGTGAGTCCAAGAGTTCTAGTGTGAACTCCTTTGTAGGTGTTGCGGCACCGAGTGATCCGTGGGATCGATTCTAATGGAAATCCTTCATAGTGTTGAAGGCGGGGACGTAGAGCAAGGGTGCTCGTACCTCGAAACAAGTCTCCCGTGTTTGCGATTGCTCTCTCTATCTCTCATTTGTGTTTATATCTTACATACTTACATTGTTTATATCTTTACTTACTTGATATACTTGTGCTTAAAATAATATATACTTGGGGATTATTTGCTCACACTTGTATTCAACCAAGAGAGCCATAGCGGCACCTCAACTCTTATCTAAAGGAATCTTGAGGAGATAGTCCAGAGCCCTTCACTAGGAATTCGGCTACACTCTTGTGTTATACTTGGTGTGTCTAGCTTAATAGTTTTTAGTTTGCGTAAATAGTTTTAATTTCGCATTAATTAATCATTAGATTAGCTAGTCACCTATTCACCCCCTCTAAGTGATTTCAATTGGTATCAGAGCTTGGTGCTCTTAATTTGGGTCTAACAACTTAGAGTTAAAGATTCTTATTTTTGGCCAATCACAATATTTATACACACACATGGATTTCTTGTCACCTCCCACTTTTGATATTCTTAACATCCAAACTTGGAAGGTTAAGATGTCAATGTACCTCAAAACCCTAGGTATTCATGTTTATTTTGCCATTATTAAAGATTCATATTGTTTAAATGGCAAACATCTAGAGGCTAATACAAAAGCCATCCATGCATTAAAGAGTACCCTAAATGATGAATACTTATCTAAGTTTCTAACTTTAATTCGGCTTTTGTAGTATGGAACACTATAGTCTCCCTTGGTGAATAAAAGCAATACTATGAGGGGAGTGACTTGGATGATGGAAGTGATGCTTTCAACTTGTGCTACATGGTCCAAGGGGATAACCCCCTTGAGGTAAACTCCGAATCCGAGCTTGATGAGGTTGTTAACATGTCATATGATGAACTTCTTTGACTTCTAAATTAAATTAAATGATTCCTTGACTTCTAAATTAAATGATTCCTTGACTTCTAAACATGTAATAATTTCTTGACTTCTAAATTAAATGATCTTTGTGAAGGAAATACTTCTTTGAAAAATAAAATTATTTTGGTGAAAAAAAAGGAAAATTATTTTGGAAGAAAATAACTCTTTGAAGAGAAAATTTGTTTCAAAAGAAAAGAAAAATATTTCTAAAAAGAAAAAGAGTGTTGATTCTCATTCTCACCATGCTTTTCATGCTACTATTGATAAAAATGAGATTAAAATTTTGAGAAATAGAATAGATTATTTGAGCTCAACCTTGAGCAATTGTGCATTTAATCATAATATATTGAAAATCTTGTTTCAAAAGAAACAAGCTCCACATGTTCACGCACTCACCCACGGTACACATATGCACACTTTGCACATCATGATCACACTCATTCTCATGTGCATACTAGAGTGTACAAATGTACACATTGCGGCCACAAAGACCACTTAGAAAAGCTTTGTTCTGATAAGGTAAATTCTATAAATTTTGCTAAAAAATGTTTGGGTTCTGAATAATGCTAACCCACATGGAGCCAAAAGAAAATGGGTACCATGGAGCCAAAAGAAAATGGGTACCAAAATTCTCATCTCTTGTGTTTGATGTAGGTATGGGCTCTCACATGATGTGAGAGAATTGGTGCCTTGGTGGTGGATGCATGGGATAGAAGGGCACACCAAATTAATGCACCACTATCAAGAAAGTTTGGTGGGAAACCATGTTTGGAGACTTAGAGTATAGTGCTTGTGGTATTAGTAACTATCTCTAACTCCTTATTTGTTTACATGCTTTTAGATTATTGATTTTTAGCATGTTTTTCATGTCATTATATTAAATGCCGTATAAATTAGACTTGTGATATACATATGTAGTATTTGAGATGTACCCATGTTTATATGGACCATTACTTTTGTATTCTCACTTTAATTTAGCTATACTTTATATCCTAGGTTAAGACATGTGCTTTAACTTAATGATCATATAGGCTTATGTCTTTCATTTTAGCTTCATGTTTTGATTACATGTTTAAACATAAATTTTCATTAAAACTTGTGTATAAACTTGTACAAGTAGTGAGCAACAATTGATTCTTATATGTTTGTACTTCATTGCTCATTTGTACTCATTACATATACATATATAACCTAGTTTTGATGATTCTTTCATTTATATATATTTTTTCCTATTCTTGGTTTTGCTTCATGTATATGTAATTTTTGTCCAAAACTTATAAATATACATGTATACCCTTGAGTAACATGCCTTCATGCAAATTACATTATGGACTCATTTGTGTTTAGGGTATGTATTTATATTATTAGTTTTGATAAAACATACATATACATTGAAGTTTGTTTTTACATGAAAATAATTTTTTATGATTTTTCACATGTTTGATGTCTTGAGCCTCATTGACTATGTTCATGAATATGCTATTCACATGATGTTTGTGCACTCATATTTAAGTTGTTCACTCATGACTTTATTTTCATAAGCTTTTATGAGCTTTATAGATTTCGAGTGTCAACTCTTGTGTATTTGGTATGTTTCATGAGATACATATAATTTATTTTCATGTTGAAGGATCTTTAACTAGTTTTTCAAAAATTATTTCAAATTAGTTATTTATTCTTCAATTGATGGAGTTTTCAAACTATGCTAAAATATTTTAAACTCTTATTTTGAAAACCTCTACCAACCTAAGGGCGGACGGATGGCAGCCATACCTTGTGAGCCTTATTAAAATTTTTTTTATCATGTGTATGAATAGGGTAGATAGTTATGAGTTATACACATGAACTTCATGAAATTCTATTTTGAATACTCATATATGGTTTTCTTATATATGTGCTTCAAATTTCAAATAATATCAATTTCAATTGGTATTTATATTTTCATACATATATATGATTTGATTGTGCTTGATTTACAATATTCTTACATGTTTAAAGCACAATTATATTTGACTTAAATCTTGATTTCAATTTGTATCTCAATTGGTATTTTAATGAGTTTATGCATTATTTTCAATTGGTATTTCAATTGATATCAAATATATTTCATATTTTACTTTTTAATTGATATCAAAATTTGCAATATACTTTAATTGGTATCAATATGTTTTGATTTCAAATTAGGTTTCGATTTCAATTGGTATAAAAAATGTTTTACCTTTTTATTTGGTATCAAAATTTATCATATATTTCAATTGGTACAAAAATATAAAATATTTTACTTTCATTGGTATCAAAATTTATAAATGTTTCAATTTTAATTGGTATCAAAAATTTTTAATTTCAATTGGTATCAAAAGTCTTGTGATAGCTTAAAATTTTGTTTACGTACAAGTGGTCTCTCAAAATTTAATTTAAGAAAATTCAAAATTTGTTTAAAGTGATTTCAAAATTTTTGATATGAATTGCCTATATGCAAGGGGAGCTTAACATCTCTTCTATATATAGATTCATGTTGAATGTATCTTATATTGAGGAGCTTAACACCTCTTCTTTATGTGATACACGTATGTAGGGAGAGCTTAACATCTTCACTTATGCATTGTATATTATGTTTTATGTGAGTTAGGATTTTGTCATCCCTTCTTCATGTGATGCATCTATGCAGGGGAGCTATCTTAACATCTCCCTCTTCATGAATGTATATCGCATATATATCCTTATTATTGATTTAGTTTTTTTTACTCCTTTGTTGATGATTGACAAAAAGGGGGAGAATGATTTTGAGTTTAATATTTTGAGTTTATATATGCATACTTAGAAATTGAGTTTATGCATGTCCTATATTTTATGTTTATACAAAATGAGGGAGAAGGATTTTGAAAGTTTATCCTAAAAAGGAGAAGAAGGTTTTTGGGAGAAGAATTCTTGATTTATGAATGTTTGTCTCACCTTATTTTTGCACATATATTTGTTTAGTTTTATGCACTTCATTGAATATCTATTTGTTTATTGTTATGCATGAGTTAAGGGGGAGCTTCTATGAAGCTTAACTTTAATCCATGTATATAGAACTCCATGAGTTTTATCATCATCAAAAAGGAAGAGATTGTTGGCCCGAAGGCTCATCACTCTAGTTTTGATGATAATTAACTCATATAGTTATAGTACTAATGATCTTATGTTTAATTAGTATCAGATAATTGATCAAGATCTTAGTTGGTATTTAGCTTCAACAAAGGATTTCAAGCCAAAGTTTTGGAGATAGCACGTGTTGATTCAAGAGCTCACACATCAAGATCACATCAAGTACTCAAGAGGAGTCTAACTCATTGGATCAAGTTTTAGACCAAGTCAAGAAGAAGAAGACCTTAAAGAGAAGATTTCCAAGAAGACTTTGTCATATTTGTAAGTGTCAAGATTTTATTTTTAGATAAAATGTAAAGGATAGATTAGTTCGTGGATTGCTTAAGTTCATATATACTCACACACAAGATTTATATGTGTTTTCATTTTTAGAAAAGTACCGGTTTGATTTTTACCGGATAAAATATACATGTGTTTTATCAAAACTTATTTTAGAGCTTATTGTCAAAAACATAGATATTTCATCATATATGTGTGGTGGATTATATCGATACACACTAAGCTTCAAAAGTGTTTAGAATATCTTGTTTTTGTATGTGGAAAAGTTTTGAAAAAAATCATTTTTGAAAAATACAGGTTTTTGTTTAAGGCAAAACTTCTATATTACAAAAATAGTTCAAAATGTTTGTAATATATTTTGATTTTTAATTAAACATGTTTGTATATCAAAGTATATCAATGAACTTATTTTTGTAGAATTTATGAGAATTTATAGGATTTTATTTAAGGAAAAAGACCAAGTTTTAAATCCCTAAACCTGTACTCTGGCCTTCTGCCGGTCGACGGCACGATCGATCGAGCAGAGGTCGGTCGACTGGGCGGTCGACCGATGTGCATAAACGTGCACAACCTTGTTTGGCTGAAGGCTGGTCGACCGACCCGGTTGACCGCCAGAGAGTTCTGCTATCTGGAACTGGCCCTGGTTAACCCGGCGGTCGACCGACAGAGAGCTTCTGCTCTCTGTATCTAGGCACGGTCGACTGGCCGGTCGACCGCTGGCACACGGTCAGTAATCTGACTGTTGGCCGGTCGATCGGGCGATCGACCGGCAGTTTGATTTCCTGCTGAGTTGGCCTCCAACGGCCATATTTTGGGAGCCTATAAATTTGGGTTCCCTTGGACTATTTTCTACAAGATTTTAAGTGGGTTTTCAAGATAGTTTTTCTTACACTTCTAAGTGTTTATCTCCACTTGTTTAAGAGCCAAATATTTTCATATCAAAAGAAGAATTTTTCAAGAGTGTTTTGTAAAAGAGATTTCTTGAGTTTTTCACCACCAAATTAATCCTAGTTTTCTCATACACACTTGAGCTATCTATTGCTATATCAATCCTATAGGGATCTTTGCTGTGAGAGTGGTTTTAGGTGATCAAGTGTTGAGCTCACCAAAGTGTTTCATCTTTGTATTTAAGGAGGCGAACTTGCGGGTTCGTATTGTTTCGAGTTCTTATGGGAGCTTGATTGGCAGGGAAAAATGCATAATTGTCATCATATTTACTATCACATTTTCACATTTATTCATATAATGATGCACATTTATTAATATTTTGTTATTTAATGTGTGCAGGCCTTGAGTTCTGAATTAAATAAAGAATTAAAGCTTAATGAAGCCCAAAAGCCCAGATCCAAGCCCAAGTCCAAGCCCAAGTGCAAAAGTGCAAATCCCAAATGTCAAAAGTGCAAATACACAAGGGCTAAAGTTGCAAATATTAAAGAAGAGGTAAGGATAGACTTCTATCCAACCCTAAACACTTGCAGGATGAGGATAAAAGCCAAAGAAGAGAGTGCAAAGATAAGGAAATTCGTGGATGAAAGATTTGGGATATTTGAGATCAAGGTAACTTGATTTCTAAGTTATCTCGGAATCCTAAGATAAAGAGCCAGGATCAACCTTCCAGAAACAAACGCCCAGATGGACGGATCAGGAGAGGCCACGCGCCAAAGCGCGTGCCAACCGACACCAGAGAGCCGCGGAAACGCGGCCCAAGCCGCGTTTCCGTGGCAGTTTAGATGAGATCACGTACCAGATTTCGTTTGTACAGGTTTATCCAGGACTCTTTTCCCTTCTGCACCTATAAATACCCCCTGCAGTGCAATGTACAGAGGAGCAGAGACGATTAGGGTTTTCTTTTAGCCATTTTTCTTTAAATTTCAGCAAGTTGTAATTTTTGTTTTAAGCACATTGTGGAAGAAGGAGCTTGTATTTGGAGGCTGTTATCAAATAAAGGTTACCTACTTTCTCATTTAATTTATTGTCTTTCTCTTTGTTTTCATTCTCTGTGATCTTTTCTGGTTTTCTTTTTCTTTGCTTCTTTGCAATCTGTCTTATTAAATAACATAAAAAAATATAAATTGAAAAGATAAAAAAAATGATGAACTATTTCCTCTAGTGGTTTGCTGAGATTCTTAAAGCAACCCTAGAGCAGTTAAGCTTTGATCGGATTGATGACCATCTCTAGAAACCCTAGGTTTAATAATTACTTTTCTTGAAGATTAAACAGATAACTAGACTTCTTAATTTAGGTTGCATATTTAAAAGACTCTTCATGACTTCAAACTTAAAAAACTAGGACAGCCTAAATTAAGATTAATCTTCTCTTAAGCTGTACCTAGATGTTAGGTTGAACCATAGTTTAGTTTTTAATAATGTAACTTAGTTAGAATCTTGTATTGGTTTTTCTTACTTGAATTATTCTTAATAACCTAGGGTGAATTACATACACCTCAATATGATGATCAATCTCCTTAACTTGCAATAGGGTTGTGGTAGAAAATCAGTAAAACCACATCTTTCATATCATATATCTCAAATCTAATCTCTTTTCTCTTATTTTGAAGATACAGAGGAATCGGGTCGAAAAGCTTGCATCGCATCCTTCCCTGAGGATCACGACCCGCTTGAGCCCTTGCTACAGCGGATAGCATTGAGAATAAAGAATTCTACAACTCAAATTCTTATTTATAAATTCTTAAATTTCTCAATCAAAATTTTGGCGCCGTTGCCGGGGAGGGACGGTAAGTTTTCTCTAAAAATAAAATTTTTTTTAACTAATTCTTTTATTCTTTTCTGTTTGCAGGTTTGGAGAACAGGAAACATCAGCAGAAGTGGACATATAGCAACTCTGTGCCTCTGCCCTCGAAGGCAGAGCAGCAGAGCCTGCTACTTTGCCGCAGAAACGCGGCAATAGCCGCGGATCCGTGGTAGTAGCAGTGAATTACTGACTCAGTTTTCTGCAGGTTGCTACAAATTGCAATATCTGTTTTCTGCTCTGTTAGTTTTGTTCTGTGATAAACCTGTCTACTGCTAATTAATTCAACAGTAAAAAATTGTTGTTAAAGATAAAATTGATTAGACATTTGCATATTAGGCACGTGTCTTTTCAATTCATTTATTTTACTGTTGAAGAGTGCTGGCGACAAGGTACGTTTGCATAGCATATAGATTAGGAAACACTCTTGGTTGATTTACTGCTTTCTTGAGTGATTACTTTTCTACAGCTTTACACGTACACAAAAACATCTTAAGGGCATAACCCATAAACAAGATAAGGTGGGGATTTCATCACCCTTCCTTGGCCCACAAATCATATCCGTCACACTCACAACCCTAACCTTAAGTAAAATTTGACTAGACGTTGGCCCTAGGTTAACTCAAACTCAATAGGAGATTGACCGAAGGAGGAAATTGTTTGAAATTAACTCTTGTCAAATCGGTGTCTAGGCAGGGGATTGAGGACCGAAAGCCCGAAGAACGGTGGTTATTTAATTAAGGAACGTCTCTGACGGAAAACCTCCCACCGGTCTTGCCACCTACTTGGCCGATTAGCTTGTGGTTAACGTCGACAGTAGACCTCCTAAGGACAGTCTAAAGTTAGGAGTCGTCTAGGTCAAGGCTTACCCTAGATTAGGATTTTTGATTGTTTTTCTGTTTTATTGATTGATTGGGTGAACTTGTTTGCTGATTGTGCATGTCCGCTTAGTCGAGAGACCCACTTACATCCAGGCTAACTAGAACTAGTTCACCACCCGAGCTCAAGCCCGACTCACACATGGCACAACCGCCATCACTCTAAGAGAGGATCGATCCTATCAGGACCTCTCTTCCTTCTTCCATCAAGCTTTACGATGAAGGTGTTGACCCATTTGAGCTTAAGCCACAATACATCAACACCCTTCCTAAATTCAATGGGTTGGAATCCGAGGACGCATACTTCTTCATAAGGGAATTTGAGGAAGTATGTCTCATGATGAATATTCCTAAGTTAGGAAAAGATGACATCAAACTTAGGTTTGTCCCCTTTGCTTTGAAGGATTTAGCAAAGAAATGGCTATACAGTCTAGAGGTTGGTTCTATATCTTCTTGGGTTAATTTTGTTAAGGCATTTTTAAAGAAATTTTATCCCGTTCACAAGACTGCATTGATTAGGAAGAATATCCTACAGTTTAAGCAGACAGCCAATGAGCCTTTTTGGAAATATTTCGAACGTTTCAAGGACCTCTTTGCCCAATGTCCTCACCATGGGATAGAGAAATGGCGACTTTGCCAAGTTCTATATGATGCATTAGAATATCAAACTAAAACATTGTTAGAATCCATGTGCCAAGGAGGATTTATGAAAAAGAACGAAAATGAAGGATGGGAATTGTATGAGGAATTAGCTGAAAATACCATCCAATGGGAACCTACCCCGGAAAAATTTAGGACTAATGACCCTACTTCTTCTAAAGGAGGTATCCATTCCATTGAGGCCAATGTAGCAACTGATGCTAAGTTAGCTGCTGTTATGCGAAGACTGGAGGCTCTTGAAACAAAAGAGCCAGTCTCTGTGAACCAAGTTAGCCCAACATCTTTGGCGGGCTGTACTTATTGTCTAGATATGAACCATGTGTTCGAGGAATGTCCTGTCTTCATCGCGCATCAAAGCTTGCCCGAACATATGAGTGCGGCCTTCACAAGGCCCGTCAACAATCCTTATTCGCCCACCTACAATCCCGGTTGGAGAAACCATCCCAATTTTTCATGGGGCCCGAGCAACATTGAGCAGACTAGGCCCAAATTCTCCAACAATTTTCAAAATCCGCCATATCAGCAGAGTTTTCCTAGTCAAAATCCTCCACCCTCTTTCCAATATTCACAAATGGAAATAAGGCTGTCCAACATGGAAAAAAAAGGTGACACCTAGTTAAAAGCCACGACACGCTGGCTCAAGTCTTAACTAGGATAGAGATCCAGTTGAACCAGCAAGAGAGACAGAGGGGGACCCTACCGAGTCAACCATTGCCAAATCCTAGGAATCCTAGGCCAGCCAATGAGGCTCAAGACCCAAATCAGTGTCACATGGTTCATACACTCAGATCTGGGAAACAAGTTGATAATCAAGTATCCATGCCATTGGATCCATCTTAGCCATTCATTCCATCTAGCTCCACTTCCATTCCATTTAGCTCCACTCCTTCTCCATCCAGCCCCAATGAAATTGAAGCTGAAAAGTCAGCAGGTCAGGTGCACCAGCCTATAGCTCCATTTCCAAATAGGCTTAGAAGCAACAACAATGCACATATGGAGAAATTATTAGAGGTGTTCAATCAAGTTAGGCTCAACGTTCCACTTCTTGATGCAATCCACAGGTCCCTAGTTATGCCAAATTACTTAAGGACATGTGCACCAAGAAAAGAAAGACTAATATGCCTAAGAAGGTTTTTCTAGCCACTAACATTAGTGAGCTATTGTCCAACCAGATCCCTATTAAGTATAAGGACCCTGGTTGCCCCACCATCTCTTGCACCATAGGTCGAGCCGAAATCAATCGAGCACTCCTCGATTTAGGAGCTAGCATCAATTTGCTCCCTTTCTCCGTATATCAACAACTTGGATTAGGTGAACTCAACCCGACCCAAGTCACTATTCAGTTGGCTAACCGCTCAATCAAAGTTCCTAAGGAGAGATCAATGACGTACTCATACGGGTGGGAGAATTCATTTACCCAGTCGATTTCATTGTCTTAGAGACACAACCTGTGTCTAATCCTAGGTCCCAAACTCCCGTCATCTTAGGAAGACCGTTCCTAGCAACCGCAAATGCAATCATAAATTGTAGAAACGGATCCATGAGACTGACTTTTGGGGATATGACCAAGGAATCAATGTTTTCAACCTAGGTAAGCATCCCTACGATGTGACCGACCAACCCTTTGAGGTTAACTTCATTGAGAACATGACGAGTGAGCATAATGAGGAGATCACACTTGAGTCAGAGGAAGAGGAAGATTTAGAAGCAAGTGATCTCAGCCTTGATGAGATCGAATGGGAATCAAATCTGAGTTCTATAGAGATAGGAGATTCTAGCTTAACTCCTCCACCCATCGAGCCAACTCCTTCTTTGGAATTAAAAGCCTTGCCTAAACATCTTAAGTACGCCTACCTAGGTGAACAAGAGACGTTACCGGTCATAGTTGCATCCAATTTGACTAATAGGCAAGAGGAAGACCTACTGGCAACCCTTAGGAGACATAGGGAAGCCATTGGTTGGACTATGGCAGATATCAAGGGACTGAGCCTACGATAGTCCAACATCGTATTCACCTAGAGGAAGGGGTTAGACCGAAGAGAGATCCACAGCGTAGGCTAAACCCACTCATGCAGGAGGCTGTACACGCCGAAATAGTGAAACTGTTAGATAATGGGATCATTTATCCCATCTCCGATAGCGAATGGGTTAGCCCAATGCATGTGGTCCCTAAGAAGTCCAGCTTTACTGTGGTAGAGAACGACAAGAATGAGTTAGTGCAAACACGATTGCCTACCAAGGTGAGAGTATGCATAGACTACCGCAAGTTGAATGCAGCCACTAGGAAAGATCATTTTCCCCTCCCATTTATCGACCAAATGCTGGAAAGATTAGCCGGTCATGAGTATTACTGCTTCTTGGACGGTTATTCAGGGTATAACCAAATCGCTATAGCCCCGGAAGACCAAGATAAGACAACGTTCACGTGCCCATTTGGGACATTTGCCTACCGTCGAATGCCTTTCGGCTTATGCAATGCCCCCGCCACATTCCAACGTTGTATGTTAAGCCTGTTTTCTGATATGGTCGAGCGTTTCTTAGAGATTTTCATGGACGACTTCTCCGTCTATGGGAATTCATTTGACCAATGTCTCCATCACTTGGAGCTAGTACTGAGTAGGTGCACCGAAAAGAACTTGACCCTCAATTGGAAAAGTGTCACTTCATGGTGCAGCATGGGATTGTCCTAGGTCATGAGATATCTAGGGAAGGGATTAAGGTAGACAAGGCCAAAGTGGAGATCATAGCCAAGCTTCCACTTCCACGATGTGTGAAGGACATTCGATCTTTCTTAGGAGACGCTGGGTTTTATCGTAGGTTCATTAAGGATTTTAGCAAAATTACTAGACCCCTTACAAACCTTCTAGCTAAAGACATGTCCTTCATCTTTGATGATAGGTGCCATAGTGCGTGGGAGAAACTGAAAGTGGAACTTATCTCTGCTCCTATCATCTCACCTCCGGACTGGTCCAAGCCTTTTGAGATCATGTGCGATGCCTCAGATTTTGTGATAGGTGCTGTCCTAGGACAGCGTAAGGATAGCAAGCAGCACATGATCTATTATTCGAGTAGGACGCTCAATGACGCCCAAATGAACTATACTACAACCGAGAAGGAGTTCTTGGCAGTAGTGTTCGCTTTGGAGAAATTCCGCCCATACCTACTTGGGACCAAGACCACGATTTTCACTGACCATTCTACACTTCGATACCTTATGCTTAAAAAAGATGCGAAGGCCCGACTCATTCGTTGGATCCTTCTCCTTCAAGAATTTGATCTCGAAATTCGAGATAAAAAAGGTGTCGAAAATGTCGTAGCAGACCATCTCTCTCGTGTGCCAAACGCACCTTCTGACGAACTGCCCATCAATGACCATTTCCCCGATGAACAACTTCTAGCCATCTCTAAGGAGCCATGGTTTGCTGACATAGTAATTACTTAGTCACAAACCAAACACCACCTAATTGGTCAAAACAGGATAGACACCGATTCTTGTCTCAAGTCCGGTATTACATGTGGGAAGATCCTTATCTTTTCAAATATTGTAGCGACCAAATCATTAGGAGATGTGTCCCCGACGAGGAAACTAGAAGTGTTCTAGCTTTCTGTCATGAGTTCGCTTGCGGTGGACACTTTGGTCCCCGCAAAACTGCCGAGAAAATTCTGCAAAGTGGCTTTTATTGGCCAACCATGTTTAGAGACGCATTTGAGTATTGCAAAACTTGTGCAAGATGTCAAATGATAGGAAGAATTTCCAAACGAAATATGATGCCCCTAAATCCAATTCTAGAAGTAGAACTTTTCGATGTCTGGGGCATCAATTTTATGGGACCCTTCCCTATTCGTTTGGGCACCAATACATCTTGTTGGCCGTAGACTACGTGTCAAAATGGTAGAAGCTATCCCTTGCAAGACAAATGACAACAAAGTTGTTGTCAAATTCTTGAAAGATAATATCATCTCACGCTTTGGAATCCCTCGAGCCATCATTAGTGACAATGGCACACATTTTTACAATAGAACTTTTGAAGCTCTTATGCGAAAATACGCCATAACTCACAAGTTGTCTACGCCCTACCATCCTTAAACTAGCGGACAGGTAGAAGTTTCTAATAGGCAAGTCAAGATCATTTTGGAGAAGACTGTGAATCAGAATAGGAAGGACTGGTCCACCAAACTGGTGGATGCCCTATGGGCATATAGGACTGCCTTTAAGACGATTCTAGGAATGTCTCCATACAGACTAGTCTTTGGAAAGGCTTGCCACCTTCCGTTGAGCTAGAGCACCGGGCCTTATGGGCAATAAAACAGCTGAATTTCGATCTAGATAAGGCCGGTGAGCTTCGGAAGTTGCAAATTTCTGAACTAGAGGAATTGAGGAACGAAGCATACGACAATGCGAAGATTGCGAAGGATAGGGTTAAGGTTTTTCATGATAAGTTCATCACGAGAAAAACTTTTGTTCAAGGACAAAAAGTTTTACTCTATAACTCTAGACTTCATCTCTTTCCCGGCAAATGAAGTCAAGATGGACAGGGCCCTTCATTGTTAAGACTGTGTTTCCACACGGAGCCATAGAGATCTACGACCCCAAAAATGGCAATGCATTCAAGGTAAATGGTCAACGTCTTAAAATCTTTTTGGAGTCAGTACCTGAAGTAAATGCAGCCATGGGTCTTTTTGACCCACTGTATCGGTAACTATATCTTTCTGCCAGTTCATGCATACATTTCATTCATACATTAGGGACAATGCATGAAACAAGTGTGGGGGAAGGGTATGTAATATATTTTAAAAAAAAAAAAAAAAATAAAATAAAATAAAATAAAATAAAAAAAAATAAAAAATATACAATATAAAAAAAATTTTAAAAAGGATAATACTTTGACTTATTTTTTGAAAGAAATCTAATTTGTTTTAAGGATTAGGAAAATCATGATTAGGATTTCTAAAAACTTGGTCAAAATAAATAAATTTTAGGTATAGGAGGAAAATTGAATAATTAGTTAGTCTTAATTTTACCTTAATGAAATGTGCATTCCTAGTACATATCTAGGATTCTAAGACAAAGACCTTGTGCCTCATAAAAAAAAAAAAAAAAATCACCAATTAAGCTGGATACATGTGCCTCAAGAAGCATAAGTATTCACGCCTAAAGGTGAGTTCTAAATAAAATAAAGTCCTTAGTTTTATGGCCTAGTTCATTCGAATTTGAGTCCGCGGGTGTTTTTCTCACCTGGTGCCCTAAAGCCGACCGGTTTGGGAGCCACCGACTTTAGTTCGCTACATGGGTGAATTAGAAAGCCTAAGAAAACTGAGAAATATTATACATGTATTAACACATCGATTAGTCAATTAGTTAGGTATGAGGGCCTCAAGAAGCCTTGATACTTATATGAAAGAAAAATAGATGAGTTATACATGCCAAAAAAAAAATTTATATTAACACATCTATTAGTCAATAAGTTAGGTATGAGGGCCTCAAGAAGCCTTGATACTTACAAGAAAGAAAATTAGATGATATTATAAAATAATAAAGAGACATGAGAGTCCAAGTTAAGGAATTCCTAGTAAAGATTCATAAGGATACATATGATTTTTGGTAACGAAAAAGACTATACAAAATTCAATTTTGATCCTTACCTAAATTAATAACAATTCACTTTATTAAGACTAAGTTTAAGAATGAATAAAAATGATAATCCTAAAACTTATAGACTACTTAGTCTCTTCAAATATAATTCGAATATTCTCCTTTTTTTGGATTTTGTGGGTGTAATCCGCTGAAAACCCTCACGAGACAACACTCGTCCTCTAGGGTAACCTAGGGGTTTAACAGCTTGTTGCACATGCTAAGTGCAACCGTGATTCCTATGAAAGTGCGTTAGTTAGATTAGATTTTCTTTTTCTTTTCTTTTTTTGATTTTTACTCGAGGACGAGCAAAAAGATAAGTGTGGGGTGTGATTGGTAGTGAAAAATGCATAATTGTCATCATATTTACTATCACTTTTCACATTTATTCATATAATGATGCACATTTATTAATATTTTGTTATTTAATGTGTGCAGGCCTTGAGTTCTGAATTAAATAAAGAATTAAAGTTTAATGAAGCCCAAAAGCCCAGATCCAAGCCCAAGTCCAAGCCCAAGTGCAAAAGTGCAAATCCCAAATGTCAAAAGTGCAAATACACAAGGGCTAAAGTTGCAAATATTAAAGAAGAGGGAAGGATAGACTTCTATCCAACCCTAAACACTTGCAGGATGAGGATAAAAGCCAAAGAAGAGAGTGCAAAGATAAGGAAATTCGTGGATGAAAGATTTGGGATATTTGAGATCAAGGTAACTTAATTTCTAAGTTATCTCGAAATCCTAAGATAAAGAGCCATGATCAACCTTCCAAAACAAACGCCCAGATGGACGGATCAGGAGAGGCCACGCGCCAAAGCGCGTGGCCAACCGACACCAGATAGCCGCGAAAACGCGGCCCAAGCCGCGTTTCCGCGGCAGTTTAGATGAGATCACGTACCAGATTTCGTGTACAGGTTTATCCAGGACTCTTTTCCCTTCTGCACCTATAATACCCCCTGCAGTGCAACGTACAGAGGAGCAGAGACGATTATGGTTTTCTTTTAGCCATTTTTCTTTAAATTTCAGCAAGTTGTAATTTTTTTTTAAGCACATTGTGGAAGAAGGAGCTTGTATTTGGAGGCTGTTATCAAATAAAGGTTACCTACTTTCTCATTTAATTTATTGTCTTTCTCTTTGTTTTCATTCTCTGTGATCTTTTCTGGTTTTCTTTTTCTTTGCTTCTTTGCATTCTGTCTTATTAAACAACATAAAAAATATAAATTGAAAAGATAAAAAAAATGATGAACTAATTTCCTCTAGTGGTTTGCTGAGATTCTTAAAGCAACCCTAGAGCAGTTAAGCTTTGATCGGATTGATGACCATCTCTAGAAACCCTAGGTTTAATAATTACTTTTCTTGAAGATTAAACAGATAACTAGACTTCTTAATCTAGGTTGCATATTTAAAAGACTCTTCATGACTTCAAACTTAAAAACTAGGACAGCCTAAATTTAAGATTAATCTTCTCTTAAGCTGTACCTAGATGTTAGGTTGAACCATAGTTTAGTTTTTAATAATGTAACTTAGTTAGAATCTTGTATTGGTTTTTCTTGCTTGAATTATTCTTAATAACCTAGGGTGAATTACATACACCTCAATATGATGATCAATCTCCTTAACTTGCAATAGGGTTGTGGTAGAAAATCAGTAAAACCACATCTTTCATATCATATATCTCAAATCTAATCTCTTTTCTCTTATTTTGAAGATACAGAGGAATCGGGTCGAAAAGCTTGCATCGCATCCTTCCCTGAGGATCACGACCCGCTTGAGCCCTTGCTACAGTGGATAGCATTGAGAATAAAGAATTCTACAACTCAAATTCTTATTTATAAATTCTTAAATTTCTCAATCAGAGCTCGGTGTAGAGGTGCGGCCTCAACAAGCTAGTATGCTTGCGTGTGTTTGTTCTTGTGGGAACAAGTGAGGGGACTAGTGAGTCCAAGAGTTCTAGTGTGAACTCCTTGTAGGTGTTGCGGCACCAAGTGATCCGTGGGATCGATTCTAGTGGAAATCCTTCATAGTGTTGAAGGCAGGGACGTAGAGCAAGGGTGCTCGAACCTCGAAACAAACTCCCGTGTTTGTGATTGCTCTCTTTATCTCTCACTTGTGTTTATATCTTACATGCTTACATTGTTTATATCTTTACTTGCTTGATATACTTGTGATTAAATTGATATATGCTTGAGAGGTTTTTGCTCAACTTGTATTCAACCAAGAGAGCCATAGTGGCACCTCAACTCTTATCTAGAGGACTCTTGAGGAGATAATCCAGAGCCCTTCACCGGGAATTCGGCTATACTCTTGTGTTATACTTGGTGTGTCTAACTTAATAGTTTTTAGTTTGCATAAATAGTTTTAATTCCGCATTAATTCATCATTAGATTAGCTAGTCACCTATTCACCCCCCTTTAGGTGATTTCAGAAAGCCGGGTCATATCATTGCCGATTGCCTAGAAACGAAGACCAAACCACTACCTCCAAGAAGCCCTATGTAACCCCCAGTTTTAAATGTACGTGTCACAGTATCAGTACTTGATACGTAGTACATATTTGATTTAATCTCCTAGTAGTTAAACTAAATCGATTTCAACTTCCGATATCATTTTTTAATATTTTCGATTTTTCAGAATTTTTTGAAATTTTTCTGGATTATTTTAGAACATCTCTGAATTCGGTATCAACCGATATTGATAACCGACTTTAGGATTTTTAATTAACAAATGTGGCTGAATTTTAAGAATCTGATTTCAAATTATTCTTCTAGATTATATTTTTTACTTTAGTATATTTTGGAGATTTTTCTGAATTAGTCAAAAATCTGGCCAAAACGGTGTTGACTGGTATCACTGATCAATTCCAGAATTTTTAATTTGCAAACCAGATAGAATTTCTTGAATCTGATTTCACATTGCCCTTAGTGTAATATTTACTATTTTGCAAATTTTTGGAAATCGTTCGGAACTAGTCGAATTTTGACTCAATTAAATAATAATAATTCTTTTCTTTTTTCTTTTTCTTGTGTTTTTCTTTTTATCCTTTCTTCTAGACCCTTCTCCCCACCGACTCAACCCAACCATCATTTCTCTCTCTCTTATTTTTTAAAATCTCTCTCCCCCTCACTCTCTCTCTTTCCTATCCTACTCTTTGTTTCCTTCTCTCTCACTCTCTCTTCAGTTCTCCCTTTCTCCCCAACCACTCTCTCCCCCCCCCCACTCTCTTTCACCCTCTGCTCACCGTCGCCGGCCGCCATGCCCCCTCCTTCTCAGCTCCCTCTTCTTCCTCTACTCTCTTTCTCTCTTCTCCATCTCACACACTCTCTCTATATATCTTTTCTTTCTCTCTCCCTCGGGGCTCAGCGCCATCTAGACCTGTCGCCGCCGCCGCCAGGGTCACTGCCGGCCTGGCGCCGGCGCAACCACCGCTGCACCTCTCCTCTTCTTTCTCTTTTTTTTGCTCTCTTTCTCTGCTCCCACCATCTTGGTCGCGCCACCCTATCACTGGCGACCATCACCGTCGCCGCTTTGCCATGCCGGCCATGTCGAGGCCAGCCAGGCCACGGCCAGGCTGGCGGCTGCCTCTTCCTCTCTTTTTCACTCTCATTCTCTCTTCAATATCTCTCTCTCATTTATAATCCAAAGCCAATAACCCAATAACTCGATTCATTGCCCATTAACCCAAAATCTAATTACTTAAGTTCATTGGGTTTGGGTTGTCAGCTCTAAATCCGACTCGTTAGCAACCCAAACCCACATCCAAAACTTCATAAAGGTAATTTTTCATAAACCCCCTGGCTGTTTAGAATATTTACAATTTAGATATTATTATTCATATTTAATCCATTTTTAATGATTTTAGTGTTCGGGCGATATCTTGAGCATCCAGTCTCCGATCTGGATGATTCTTGAGTTGTTGCGATTGCAAGAAAGAGAGCTACAGTCCTGTAATAACTATGTGAGTATTTTTTAATATAAATTATATGTCATCATATTAAATCAAACTAGCTCCTTAAATTATATTTATCGTTCGATAAATATTGTGACCAGTTGATATATGTAATAAATTGTAATTATCTCTAAATAATCATGAATATAGTAAATCACTGTGAATAAATATATGTGAATGATTTTAAAACATATTAAGTAATAATTTATTGTGTTTCTTATTTTAATATAAAATATATGTGAATTATATATATATATATCAGGAAATGTTAGACTGTTGATTAAAGAAAATCAAGATTAATAAATAAATAATTTTTAATATGGTTGTGAAGAGTTTGAAAATAGATAGTTGTATATAATTATTCTGTGATATCGATCATATTAATAATATCAAAATAGTTATAACAAATATTGATATATTGACACATGATCAAGTTAACGATATCACTCTGGTATTGTCACGATACCTCACTCATGACAATAAACATTGTTATATAGGAAACCATTATTTCATGTTTATATATCACTATTAAATGTATATTACTATGTGTTATGATCGCAAATGTTGTTATTCCATGTACTTGCAACACTGTTACACGAATACTCTATTACACTAAATATTATTATTACATGTATATATATCACTGTGACACAGACATACTATTACATCAGATACTATACTTTCATGTATATGTATCATCGTTATATAGATACTCTATTACACTAGACACTATATTTCATATTTTTGTATCACTGATGCGCAACACACCTGAGTATATGACATGCTTGTTTCCTGTATCGTTAATACTGATATGACCTCCCTGTTATATGAATTCATATGTATACATGCTCTGATTTTTCATGTATTCCTATTATATGAATTATAGTAATTTAAATATTCCTGTATAATCGATATATGCATATTCATGTATTCATATTACATGACTATTTAACACAGTACATTACTGTTTCCTATTCCTGATATCGATATCGATATAATAATCTTATTACTGGGACATATAGGCAATTGATCTAAGATGTACGAAGCTAAGTTCCACACAGAATATTATACCTCATGTTATCTTGTTATCCTGTATATGAGTCTGTGGGGGTCACCTCTAGAGTCCAGGCCTTTTGTTATCCTCCCGTTAACCTTACACATGCTATAATCATTTTTATTGTTCTTGATAAATTGTGTAGATTAAATATAATAAATATAACGCGGGTTAGGAGAAGCTTGATGGTTGACTTGATTTTATCAGGTGGTTGTTAGATCCATTGTTAGTCCCACTGCAGGGGATGTGGTAGTGCTGGTTACCAATTGATTTTGTTTCTTATTACTTATTTTGCCTTAGTGGGTTGGCCCTGGTCTTAGTAGCCAGGGGATTGTTGAAGGCAGTGATTTCGGATATGCATAGGATACACCCACCTAATTAGAGCTCCTCGATTATTGAGTTTCAATTAACATAATAAAATAGTATAAACAATGGTGACATCGAAAACGCTTATTATTTGGTCACTATCTCGTTCGGATAATGATACCCGTATGCATGTTCGGATGGGTTCGTCTGGAGTACAGACTCTGGTATGAAATGCCAATGGTATGGGATACTAAAAGAGATTGATTAAAATACCATGCGATACTGGTTGTTGTTATTATCTAAACCACATGACATGCTTGATATATATATATATATATATATATATATATATATATATATATATATATATATATATATATATATATATATATATATATATATATATATATATTATTGTCCATATATACTTTTTACACTTTCTACTATCTTATTTACCATCATATTGTATGTATATTTTACATTTTTTGTATTCTTCACAGATACACATTCATGTACACGAATATACTGCATCTATATACTCTCTGTTTCATGTATTCTCTATTGGGATTACTTCTGCTTATTTCATGTGTAAATGTTCATATTTGTCATCACTATACTATCATGTTACTGTACAATTAGTATAAATAATAAATATAACATGAGTAAGATTTGATACATGTTAATAACATAAACCGACTTCATTAATATATAATTAATTATATATCTTAACTCATATTAGATATACAAACACTTCTTTAGTAAATATAATTATTATTTTAATCATATTTTGTATAACATCGTAAAGGTAACCCCATTGTAATATGTGGCATTGGTAATGTTATAGTGTTAAAATAACCCTCGTATGTATTGCCAATTGTTAATATTGTTATATTTTATCACGGGTAGTTAAACGTGTATTATATATTCTCGTGATTGTACTGCTATTATATATCTATATATATTACTTTTTTTCTTTATTTTACCACTCACTAGGTCGCTTTCTGACGACCCTGGTTTGCATGCTCAGGTTAGAGATTCGAGGTATCATGGTACTTGATGTATCCCGTGATATTGTTAGGAGACCTGTTACCTTTATTATTCAAAGGATTTTATTATTTTGTCAGTGCTTCCATATTTGTTCCTGTTTTCATATCTATTATGATTACTGACCCTATTTGTAGGTATTCTTGTGCTTATTTAATGCTAAAATATTTGTGTATATTGTATGTATTCCTTGTACTGAGGTTTAACGTGTATACGCAGGGTATTTTTCTCGCATATATAAAGTCACCAACTCTCGTCGCATCCCCGTTATTATATTTTTGGGAAGTGGGAAGTGGACATGACATCCTAAATGAAGAAAGCCTTGAAAGTTATATGAGATTCGAAGAGTGAATTCAAAGAAGATGTGGACACGACAAATGTATGTTTCATGATTAATGATAACACATCTAAGGTACTTTCAAAAATCACTCTTGATGATTGTAATTTATCAATGGATGAACTAGTAGAAGCATATGAAGAACTTTCGAACAATTATGATTTTTTTAAATGAAGTATTTAAAATAAAGAAAGAAAATGAGTTTTTTGCAAAATAATTGATTGTTGTTTCTAAAGAAAAGAAAAGTTTATCTATTTCTCTTCAAAAGACTCAAAAAGATTTTGATGCATATAAGGTTTCATGTAAAGCTAAATTTTCTTGCATTGATAAAAATAAAATTTTCTTGATGAAAAATAAGATAAACACTTTAAGCAATGTTTTAAAAAAATGTGAATTTGATAAAAACAGATTAGAATCCATGTTTCTAAAGAGGCAAACTCAAAGAAAATCACAATCATATGTTTCTCCACACACACACACACACACGCTATCATGCTCACACACAAGCACAACAAACAATTTGATCAGTCACTAATATTATATTAATTATTGTCACATTTTCATATTTATTTTGTAATAAAACTCTGTTATTTAACTCATTTTAATGTCTAATGGTGTGCAAGGTAATTAATAGAGAAAGAGAAGAAATTAACCAATTTTTTCAATTAAATCCGGAGTTTTAAAGATAGGATTTTCTAGCTCAAGCAAATCAATGAAGATTAACTCAAATTCAGAGGTTTAGAAATGATCGTACATATATTTTGTATTCTTTTCATTACACTCCTACAGTTATCGTGTAATAAATCTGCTAATTTCTTTGTCTTAAATATTTATTTTACAGAAGATAATGATTAAGCTTAAACCTGCACATAAAATACAAAACTTTAGAACTTCAACATGGAGATGTGCAAGTGCTCAATTCTTACCGCTATAGCAAGTGGCTATGCGGGTCGTGATCCACAAGGAGGGTTAGCGATAGAAGCGTTCAAGGTTTTTTTTTTATTAAAATCTTTATGAAGAAAAACAAAGGTTCTTCTTTGTTTTAAGAAATAAAATGAAAAAGAGTTATGTTAAAGTTAGAAAGAAAGCGATAGATGAAGAAGGTGGAGAAAACCAGAAAATGACTATGTACAAATGAATTAGAAAAAAGAGTGAAAACGATTTGGAAGATGTGGTGTTGGTGATCTAAACTAAAAGTTACAAGAAGAAAGAAGATTAAAGAATTACTCACCTAGTTTGGTTGATGACTTACCTGGAACCCTTGCATGTTCTACTACTTGCTTCGGAGGCGTTCAACGCATAAGTCATAGGATCAAGCTCAGTCCCCGTTCGCATTATATCATCAAGCCGAGTAAGAATGAAGTGATACGGATCTTGAGGAGGAGAACATCTTCATGAAGTATCATTGGCACTCACAAAAACTTTGTTATACTTATGCGTCTTTATTGCTTGCTGAAACGATGGAAGAAAGGAGGAGGGTACATCAGTTTCACTCTCAACATAAGCCTCTCTCTTACTTACATGAATCTCAATCTAACCTAAGCTTACATACAAATTAAAATTACATAAAAAGAAAAGAAAAACCTAAGTTACAAAGAATGAAACTGGACTAATCTATCTCTGCATGGTCGTCCCCTTTTGCTCAGCTGAAACCAGTATTTATAGGCAAAACCCATACGGGGAGAACCCTGGGAGATTGGGGGAGCAAACGCTCCCCCAACAACCATCAAACAGCCACAGAAATGCGGCTTTGGCCGCGTTTCCTCGGTCAGGGTGTGGCCAGGTGGCCACACCCTATTGGTGGGTCTCCCTGGTTTCGCTTTCTGGCTTTATCTGCAGTTGGATTTTCAGTTTGAGTCCAGGGTTGTGACGAAATGGCCTTTGATTTTTGCTTCAACCGATCGATTCTGGGAGGATTCTTCTCAACTAGTTTTCAACCCCTCTGATTTTGCCCTGATTCACTGAGTTCGAATTAATTCTAATTTAACTCAGAATTTGGTGGGCTTTTGGGCTCATTTCTCTTCACACTCCTTTAGGAATGGGCCTGCAAATAAATTAAACATTTAATTAGGACAATACAGATTTTATTCTATAATAAGTATGGAAATATGATACTAAATATGCAACATTAGCGAACAATCACACCCCCATACATATCTTTTGCTCGTCCTCGAGCAAAATAACTAAACTATACTAAGGATTATTAGACCACTTTTGCAGGTCACGCGATTGCACTGAGCATGTGCAACAAGCCGTTAAACCTCTAGGTTTCCCCTAGAGGAGGAGTTTTGTCTCGTGAGGGTTTTCAGTGGATTACACCCACAAAATCCATAAAGAAAGAGAAACAAAGAGTTAGTATTTTCAAAAAGCATTTTGAAAGAGAAAAATATTTGAAATATAATTGTAAGATTTAAGTAATCTATAAGTTATAGGTAAACTGAATTTCTCATTCCTAAACTTAGTCTCTATTCAAAAATTTGTTATCAATCAAAGTAAGGAGTCAAATTGTACTTCTCATCTAGTCTATTACTTTACCCTAAGTCATATGCACCTTGTGATTGTGAAAATTTTGACTAAGGGTTCATTAACTCTAACTCTTATGCCTTATTTATATATATATACTTTTTTGTGGTATTATTCCTTAGTTCTATTAGGCTTTCTGATCTGCCCATGTAACGAGCTTTTAATCGATGACTCCCAAACCAAACGGTCTTAGGGCACCGGGTGAGAAAATACCCCAAAGACTTAAGGACTTGAGCAAACAAGGCCACAAAACTAAGAATTTTTATATGAACCTCTTTTAGGCGTGAATACTTATGCTTTATTAGGCACAAATACCCAGCTTAATCAGAGGATTTTTATATATATATTTTTCTTTTCAAACTTATCTAATCATCTTTCGCATAAATACTAAGGCTTACTTAGGCTAAAGCACCTAGCTAATCAATAATTAGATTTGTTTATTTCTTTCTTTTTCCTTATTTTTTTATTTTTTTATAAGGCATAAAATCTTTGTTTTTGAACCCTAAGTGTGTAAGTGTATGAAGTGTGCATATTTCATCAAGGTAAAGATCGTGCATATTTCATCAAGGTAAAGATTAAGACTAAATTACTTTGACAAATTTTCTTCCTAACCCTAAAAATCAAACAAATAATCTTATTTTGACCAAGTATAAGAAATCCTAATTTTGATTTTCCTATTCCTTAAAATTGACTTAATTTCTTACAAAAAATATGTCAAAATATTGTTTCTATTTTCAAAAAGTTTTTAAAAGTAAAGAAAATGTTAATTTTTTTAATTTTTATTTTTATTTTTATTTTTATTAAAAAGAAAAACCTAAGTTATGTTAGAACCCTCCCCCACACCTATCTCATGCATTATCCTCAATGTATGAATTAATGCATAGATGCATGAAAAAGAAGAAAGGAAGGAAAATGTTACCTTAAAGTGGTGGTTCCGGTGGTGGTCTGATTGGTCCACGAAATGCGGTCCAATCGACTTTTCGTGGGGTTCGGAGGAACCCACCAGAAATCTCTTTAATATAACCCATTAAAATGATATATGCATGATTGATTTTTATTAAATATTTAACCCCATCTAATTTCCAAATTTCATAATTAATTTCGGAGTCAAATTTGTCAACCGCCTTGTCCCAAAATGGAGTGTCAAAAGATAGAATGATTGACTTGGACTCAGGAAGTACTGGAACTAATACCGACTCAGGAAGGTGACTTAAGTCAAGTAAAGTTTCAGGAGTCGAAATTGGTTCAGGAAGTGGGTCCAAGTCAAGAAGTTGAAACTCAAGTCCACAGTTATTTTCCAACAATGGAATGTGACTTAATATTGGTGATTCAAGTTCAAGAATGATAGTTGTGGGAATCAAAACTGACTCTAAAATATTACTCAAGTCAGGTAACAAAACAGGAGTCAATATTGATTCGGGAATTTGAACTAGATCACAGATCTGAGAATCTAGGTCACATTTCTCATTGAGTTCAATGTAATAAAAATGAGAACTTGCCAATTTGTCAATAGGACTTTCAAAAGTGTAAAATTGGTCAAGTTCAATATGATCATCAAAGATGGGTGATTCAATTTCATCATGAATTGTCACAGGATCCAATGTTGACTCGGGAAAAAGATTGAAATCAAGTGAAGACACCAGAGTCATAATTGAATCAGGAAGTAGAATTGAATCACTAAGGGCCTGTTTGTTTCGTTGCAAAACGTCGCAAGTCGTAAGTCGTAAAATGAGAATGGAAAAAATGAACTGTAGCAGAGAAAATATATTGTGTTTTACGGTGTTTGGTTGATAAAGTGGAGTGTAAATGGAAAAGTATATTGTGTTTTACGGTGTTTGGTTGATAAAGTGAAAGTGTAAATGATAAAGTATATGTGTTTTACGGTGTTTGGTTGGTAATGTAAAAGTGTAAGTGAAAAAGTTGACCACAAAATTAACTGTAGCAGTAATTTAAATATTATAAATACTATTAAATTAAATCTACTATTACAAATTAAATTGTTTTAATAAATTTGAGATAAAAATTAATAATCTTAATATTTTTTTATAACAATAATATTAATAAAATATTATAAAATTAGTAAAATATTACTACAATATTAACTAAATAAGTAATTATAAAATTTTAAGAAAATCTAAAGAAACTAAATAAAATTTTAAGGATACTAATAAAATATAAATATTAAAAAATCTTAAGAAAATAATAAAATATAGTTATAATATTATAATATTATAAATTCTTAAGATTATTATAATATTAAATTTTATGATAATAATATCGTAATATTATAAAAATATAAAATTAACAAAGTAAAATATAATTATAAATTTAATAATGAAATATTATTATGATATTATTATAATGAATTATTACAATATTTACATAATAAATATTAATATAATTTTAAAGTATATTATAATATTAATAAAGTAATTATTTATATTAAGAAATAAATAAATTAAATATATAATAATTTTATATTAAAACACATTATTGTTATATTAATAAAATATTAAATTTAAATAAAATATTAAGAAATTGGTGTAAATATTAATAAATAATAAAGTATTAAATAACAATATTAAGTTATATATTAAATTAAAATAATAAAATTGTAAATATTAAAACAATCTTAAAAATAATAAAAAACTAAAAATACCAATATAAAATAATTCGGTAAGAAATTAAACACTATTAAAATATTAAATATATTAAATATTTAATAATATTAAATTATATATTGATTATCAAGTAACTGCTTTGACACTACGAATGTATTACAAGTAGAATTTATATGACCACAAAATTAACTGTAGCAGTTGCAAGTGGGAAAATTTGAGTGTAAAAGTGAGATTTATATGACCATAAATTTAACTGTAGCAACTGCAAGTGGGAAATGAGAGTTGTATTTTGCGAAATGTTTTGCAACGAAACAAACAGCTGAAAATGGAAAAGAGTTTTACGACTTGCGGTTTTGCGGCG